>JANHGL010000421.1:70921-90363 GCA_024611195.1 Ceyx melanurus | reverse complement strand
AAACCCATTTTCTGAAGCCAGTCTGCCCATTTTGCTCTGAGGGTGACAGCCAGGCAGGGAGGTTTGGCCCTGCTGCACAGTGGCTGTTGGGAGGGATGTTGCTGGGCTTCAGGAGAGCTGGGTCATGCTCCACATGTTGCTCACAAGTGGCAGTGTCACCGCTGCAGGGTGTCATCAAACAGCACAGCATTAACTGGGGCATCTCGGTGTGTTCAGCTGGTCTGGAGTGATGCTTATGGTTATTTAGAGCCCGGCTGGGGCAGAGTGGGGCAGCATTGTGGTTTGACAGTTAAAGAAGATGACAAAATACTGGCCTGAAGCAACACAAGGGGGGAGAAAATAAGGGAGAAACCAGACAAAAGGACAAAAATCCTGAAAACAATGACTGTGTGTCACCAAGAATGGGGCTTGTTTGCTCCCTCGCCTGGTGTCTAACTCATTTTATCCTCTGCTACAAATCCTGCTCCTGTTGGGAGGTATTTGCTCTGCCTGCTGTAGCCACCCCCAGTTAACCTCTGTGTTTTCTTATGGCTCCTGCTGAAATCGGAGGAAAGAGTCTGCTTTTCTCTGTCGGGCTTTGAATCCAGCCTCTGCTTGCCTGCCTTAATCCACTCTCAAATTCCTCTCTGGCTGTGGTCTCCGTCTCCGTGGTGGGAAGGTGGGATGCTTTATGGTACTTTGCAGCAGAGCACCCCAGGCTCTTTGTTCCAGACCTGCATCTCCTTCAGTCCATGCCCTGTGTGTTTATAAAGTGATATAGCCCACCCTGGTTCCAGTTTGCAGTGTCCCCTGTGCCAAGCAGGGATCTGAGCTGAGCCACACGTGTGCTGTGGGAGAGTTGTGCTCCATGCAGCTGGCCATGGGTATGGGGCACCTCCTGGGTCTAAGCAGTGATAGCAAGGGAGTGGAAAACCCTTTGGTGTCCAGCAGTGTTTGGTGACTAAAGAATCACCAAGGCCAAGTTTGGGCTAGTTTAATGCTGTTAGCTCCAGTGGAGCTTATCTCCTGTTACCCAGGGGAACTGAACCCATTGGACCACAGAGGTGGAGATGAGAGCTACTGCACTGTAATCCAAGAAAGGGAAGAGAGCAGCCCTGCAGAGAATGACCTGGGGGTACAGGTAGATGAAAAGCTGCCCACAAGCCAGCTATGTGTGCTCACAGCCCAGAAGCCACTCACATCCTGGGCTGCATCAGAAGCAGGGTGACCAGCAGGTCAAAGGAGAGGGTTCTGCCCCACCTTGTCCAGCTCTGGTGTCCTCAGCACAGGAAAAGACTTGGACCTTTTGGAGTGCAACTAGAGGAAGGCTACAGAAATGATCAGAGGGATAGAATGCCTGTGCTATGAAGAAAGGCTGAGAGTGTTGGGGTTGTTCAGTCTGGAGAAGGAAGGGTCCAAGGACACCTTGTTGTGACCTTTCAATTAGAGGGGGCATTTAAGAAAGACAGGGACTTTCTTTAGCAAAGCTTGTTGCAGAAGGACAAAGGGTGGTAGTTTTAAACTCAAAGAGGGAGATTTAAACTAGATAGAAGGAAGACATTTTTTACATTGAGGGTGGTGAGACACTGGCTCAGGTTGCCCAAAGAGGTGACAAATACCCAATCTCTGGAACCATCCCAGGTCAGGCTGGATGGGGCTCTGAGCAGCCTGATCTAGTTGAAGATATCCCTGCTCACTGCAGGGAAGTTGGACTAGATGACATTTAAAGGTCTCTTCCAACCCAAAGCATTCTGTGATTCTATGAAACTATAGTTCTTGGGGGTAGCCCCTTCTAGAGGAGATTTTCTGTACCCAATGACCCTGACATTTCTCCTGTGATACCCCAGCAGTTCTCTGCATAGTTATTATTTTAGGAGGAGGTTCAAAGTGTCTGCAATATGGCAGGAGCTCCACTACTGCCCAGCAATGTAATATTCTTCATGTGTGATACTGTGGGTGTGCGTTGCAAGCCCTGAGGGTGTGCAGGAGGCTTTGAGGGTTCACAGCATCCAGGAATAATGCAGGAGGTCTGTCCAAACCAGAGCAGAGCCAGGCCTGGGGCAGCATTAACCAGACTGCCGTTTGGAAGAGATCCCCGGGGTGAACTCACCCAGCACCACACCTAGGTTTTGTTTGGAGGAAGCCAATTCCTTCGCTCCAAGGAGTGAACTCATGTTTTTGCAATGTGAGCGATGGGGGAGCCAGGAGCTGGGAGGGAAGCAGGAGCTGGGTTATTTGACAGCATGGACCCACCCGGGAGGCAAAGGCACCCCAGTCAGGACTGCTGCTCCAGCCTGAGAGATGCTGCTCGTGTTCTTGTTGGCATTTTTAAGTTAGGTTTCGTCCCTGGCTGGATGTGGTGAGGCAGGGATGAGGCTTTCTTTCTAGCTGCTGTGGTCGCTTTGCTAGCATGGGGCTGCCCATGCCCCAGTGCTGCAGTCTGGTGGCAGAGAAGCAAAAACCTTCAACACTCATGGTATGAAATAGCTGCCCATCACTGGCCAGAATAGAGCTCTGCAGAGTATCTGACACTGTGGCACTCACAAATGGTCAAGGCAGGTGATCCTGCCCCTCTGCTCTGCTCTGGTGAGACTATGCCTGGAGTCCTGTGTCTAGCTCTGGAGTTATCAGCACAGGAAAGATATGGATCTGTTGGAGCAGGTCCACAGGAGGCCACAAAAATGATCTGAGATCTGGAACCTTGCTATGAAAAAAAGGCTGAGAGTGTTGTGGTTGTTCAGCCTGGAGAAGAGAAGGTTCCAGGGAGACCTTATTGTGGCCTTCCAGAACTTAGAAAAGATGGGGACAAACTTTTTAGTAGGGCCTGTAGCAATAGGATAAGGGGTGATGATTTTAAACCAAAAGAGGGGAGATTTAGACTAGATATAAAGAAGAATTTTTTTTTACACTGGTGGTGAGATGCCTGCCCAGATTGCCCAGAGAGGTGGCACATGCCACATCCCTGGAAGCATTCCAGGTCAGGTTGGATGGGGCACTGAGCAGCCTGATCTAGTTGCAGATGTCCCTGCTCATTGCAGGGGGGTAGGACTAGATGACATTTAAAGGTCCCTTCCTACCCAAGCCATGCCATTATTCTATGGAGCCCTTCTCCAAAAGCACTCTCTGGGAAGCATGGCATTTATCTGCAAATCAGGATCTGACCTTGCTGGGTTCAGATCTCTGCCATGCTGCCTCAGAGGTCCAGTCCAGTATCATGAGCATCAGTGGCATGGAGGAGCCATCAGTGGAGGCTGGCTGCTGCTGCTGGGCTGCAGACAGGATAAGGGATATCTGGGGACCAGGGCCATGCAGCAGGTTCTGCTGCTGCACGTGGGAGTGATCTTGCAGGCAGCAAAGCTGCCTGTCTGGTAGCTGCAGATTGCTTGGTGGTGGCTCTAAACCATACACCATGGTTCTCCTGGGTCCTAAGTTGAGGCATCCATGGAAGATGTCAAGGGCAAGGTAGTAAAGCCAAGTCCTTTGCTGGTGACTCTGAACACACTACCTAGCTCATCAATCAGTGAGTCCCCTGAGAAGTAGGAGTATATTCACCATTACCCCCTGAAAATGCATGGAAAGGAAGAGGCTGGCACCAAACCCTTCCCAAACACTCCACAAAATAGCACATCTTGCAAACAGGTGATGATCTTCTGGACAAGCTGTCAGCTTGTTCAAGGTGTTATTCAGAGAATCACAGAATGGTTTGGGTTGGAAGGGACAAGGACAGGGACATCTTTTATTAGACCAGGTCCAACCTGACCTTGACCACTTCCAATGATGAGGCATCCACAACTTCTCTCCTCCTCCTCCCTTCTCCCAGTAGCTCTTCAGACTCCAGCCGTGGACATGTTCTGGAATGGTGAGAGAGACAGAAGTTTTCCCTGTGCTCAAGAGCAATGAGCAAGGAATGCCAGCAGCCCTGCTGTCCCAACCTGCTGCCTTTCCCCTGAGATGCCTTAACCCCAGGAAACGTCTGACTCACCACAGGGTGGAAGGAGGGATGTATAAAAGCCAGAACTATTAAGCACTGGACATTTATATGAACCTTCTGGAAATATTTTTGGCAGGAGGTGCAGCACAAACACTGAGACAGTGCAGTTGCACGGTGTGTTCAGATGCAGGGAAGAGGCAGCCAAATGTTCTCCCAGGGCAGGGGGCCCTGATGTGTTTTAACATAAAAATAAGATAGATGAATTAGCAGACAGGTAAATTCAGCAGCTTATTAGGGCATGTTAGGAGAGAGCTCTCTCTCAAGCAGGCTCAGCTTGCACAGCATCACAAACATGGATGTTTCTCTGCCTTTGAGCCACCTCCTGTCTCCTCCTGTACCCAGGGTGCCCAACTCTGCTTTGCACACCCTTCATGAGGGTGCCAGAGCTCTGGAACAGGCTGTCCAGGGGGGTTGTGGAGTCTCCATCTCTGGAGACACTTAAGACCCGCCTGGATCTGTTCCTGGGTGACTTGGTCTAGGTGCCCCTGCTCTGGCAGGGGGGTTGGACTAGATGATCTCCTAGGTCCCTTCCAGCTCCTAATATCTATGAATCTATGAATGTGGAGGGGCTCTGTGCAAGTCTTTGCTGCTGGGTCCCATTTCTAGCACAGTAACAGAAGTCTGGATGCCCAGCACCCAAGAGCCTTCCTTCTTTCAGCATATTCACCCAGCATAAAAACAGAGTGGACATGGCTTTACAGATGTTACCTGTACAGGTCCAGAGGGTTCTTACAGAAATTGTGTCTTGCTGATAAGAACAGAGCTACCTGGCCAGAAGCTTGGTGGTGTGAACTGGCTTAATACTCCTAAAATCCGTAGGATACTCCTGCTTGTTCCCCACAGCCCCATCATGGTGAACACAGCCTCCACCATGGCAGGGGTAGTTATTGTACCCTCTTACCCATCTTTTTCTCTAATTGGTCCCAGCCTCATCCCACAGTTTTCTTTCCTGTGCTCTGGGTGAGAATCAACTCCAGGACCATGTCCCTGTCTTTGGTGGATGACAGTGACCTTCTGGGGAGCTGCAGCAGAGCCCTGCCTTTCTCCAGAGGGCTGGCTGGAGGCCGAGCAGTGCCTGGGTCAAGTGTGTGGCAGATTTCCCATGGACTTCAAAGGGAGCATCTTTGGAGTTCTAAGGGCACTGCCTCTGAATTGCAGACGTCCAGGATGGAACAGACCTGCTCAGTCACATCCTGCCCTATCTTCCTGCCAAAGAAGGGTTCTTCTGCACAGGAACATGCCTCAAGAACGTTCATCTTGTGTTGCTGCAGCCCCTGCCAGCCTGGGGATCACTGATAAGACCCATGAGACTCTGCAGAGCCCTTCACAGACACAACCAACTCACTCTCTGGCTAAAGCCATGGATCCTGCTGGTCCCAGACCACTGCCTTGCAGATGTCCTGAAGCCAAGGATGGTGTCAGAATCCTTTCTTTTCTAGCAGACAGCTGCATTCCTTCGGATCAGTGTGAAATTACAGTTGCAGCTCCTTCCTAATTCCTTTTAATCATTGCAAATACTGCAGGCGGGCTGGTGAGCTCTGCTTCTGCTCAGTAGAAAGCTGTGAGGTCAGATAAAGGAAATATTTTCATTAACTGCACGGGAACTTGAGCTCTCCCCTGGTTCCCCCTGGCTCTGAACAACGGACCTGCTCAGCTCCTGTCTTCACAGCTCTCCCACCAAAGCACTGGTGGCTGTTCAGCTCAGCCATGAACAAGAAGGTGACCAAAGGACAGGGCCCACCAGGAGCCTGCTTGCATTAACTCCTGCCAAAAATCTGTGTAGCACAGACCCCGTGGGAGCTGGGAGGGTTACACCTGTGTGACCACAATGGCATCAGGCATTTTTCCCATTTCTAAGAGGCTCCCTCTGTTTTGGAGTGGATTTTGAGGATTTCTTGGCATCCAGGTGTGTCACACCCTTCATTCTAGCTTGTGCAAATCTGTCCCCTTTTCCTTTCTGGCTTTATCTTAAGGGATAAACCCGAAGTTCACTTTCTTCCCCTGCCCCCCCCTCTTCTTGGGGAAGCTTTGGATCTGGAGCTGAACTAAGTGGTTCATTCCTCTCTCAATTTCCCATGTTTAATTCAAAAGGAAACATTAAAATGGCAGGAGCTTTGCCAAGACAGGGAGGGTTCCTACAAAATAGTTATTCTAACACTGTTACCATGGCAAAAACTCTTATCTCCTGATGCTGGTCACCCCGCACCCATCAGAGTGGTGCTGGAGCTGCTGAGGGGAACCTCTTTCCCTGGACATCCAGGGCAGCTCCTGGTTGGACTTTGCTGCAGCATGTGGGAGAGGTGTTGTGTGAGCCCAGTGGAAGGGATTTGTTAACTGTGTCAGCACTGAGATCTCTCTTGGATTTTGTAGCAACCCTCCTACAAAACAGTTTGGGGTTTATTTTGTTTGTTTCTTTTCTTTCTCTTTTTTTCCTTTTAATAAAAACAAAAGAGAAGAAAAAGCAGAACAGATGAGAAAGACAGACACGAATCTGCCTTCTTGTGTTGTAACTGGGCAGTGTCTGTGCAGCAGCATCAAGGGTTCCCTGGTCTATTTTCCTTCCACTCCATTTAACTTCCGTCTTGCTCTAATTCTGAAATTATTCCCACATTTCACTGAATCCTTCCATTTTAGTTTCCATCTTGCTTTGGTCTTTCACACTGCTGTTTGATCTGGGATCTTCCCTGTTCTGGTTGCACAGCCATCAGAAGAGACCTGGGTGTTTCTTCTGCCTCGAGCTTTTGCTTTCAAAATAACTCTCAGCTTTTTCCATCTGGAGGCCAGGTACTATGGTCTGGGGACAAGTGTGGTGGGTGCATAATGCTGGCAAAGAAGTGAAGGGAAGGATTTAGAGAGAGATTTTGTCAGGCAGAAAGAGGCTCTTTGTGCTACCAGACTCCAGTCATTTCCAGCTGCCCTTCTGATTTGCACTGGAGCAACGGGGACAACCTTTAGCCTTGACTTTTCCTGGACTGCCAGCTTCACAAAGAGGGTTTTGCTGGGTGTATCTCAAATCCTATGGGATGCCTAGTGCTGTTTCCTGCAGTAGGGGCATGGAAGTGGCTCTGTCCCTGTTGCTTTGGTGTTGCCAGCAGAGTCCATGCAACTTGCCACCTGTGGTCAGTGCAGCAATGACACTGGGGATTGCAGAGAATAGAGTCCCTGTGATGCTCCTGCTCATGCAGAAGCAGTTGGACTGGATGATCTTTAAAGGTCCCTCCCAATCCAAACTATTCTGTGATTCCTTGCCTCCTCAGGGGTATCAGTAGCAGATGGTGTTTGTATAAAAGGCTCTTTGAAACGTGCTGGTTTGCTTCTGGAGAGGTTGGATACTGCTGGGCACCTTGGCTGTATCATACAAGCCAAACAGCCCATAGGGTCAGCAGCACTAAAATCCACATTGTTCATGGAAAAGGGTAATCCAGCTGATTGTAGCTGGTTTGGATATCCATAAGTATTATGTCAGAGCTCCTTCCCTGAGGGGCTTTGAAGAAACTCAGCAGCTTAGGCTAGTGATCTGTGGATGGGCAAGGACCAGTGGGTAGGGAAAGAGGGCCAGTTCCTGCAGGGAAGGACAAGCCAGGGTCTAACTATGATCTTAGCTATGCTTGAAGCAGGGAGTTGGGTTGGGAATCTCAAAGGTTCCACCAGCTGACATTGTGACTGTGTGAGTTATGCTGCTGTGTGTGTTTATAAATGACCTGGAAAGGTGTGTGAGCCTTGCAGTAGGAAGTTTGCTGGAGATACTCCAGAAAAAAGTACTGATATTTGCTAAAGGCAGCAGAGATAAGAATTACAGAGGGACTGTATGACTCTGAGTGACAGGTAATAAATAATATGTCAGATGAAATAGATACAGTGTAGATAAAGTGAAGTGATGCATATGGGAAAAACTACCAGATTCCACAAATTAAACAACAGATCCTGAGCTCACTATTATCTCAGAGAAGAGAGACCCCAGAGGTTCTGCAGATGTTGCAATGAAAGTCTTGGGTCAGTGCCTCTTAGTGGTCACAAATCAAATCAGGAGTTATGAGAAAATGAATATTAAAGAAAGAACATAAGGGACTGTTAGATAAATACACAGAGCACCCACAACATGAATACTGTGTGTTGTTCTGATCCTGTCTGCTCCAAAAGGACTAGAAAAGAGCAGGGAAAAGCAGCAAAGGTCATCAAAGATATGGGATGGCTTCCACACAGCTGTCTGCTAAGGAGTTTTGATCTTTTTCTTCTGGAAAAGAGGCTGAAAAGATGATGGAGAACTAAAAACATGTGTTACAGAGGAGGTGAACAAAAATCCTGACTTCTCGCAGATGAACTGGGGAACCTCAAGTGAAGAGAGTAGGAGCCAAGTTCAAAACAAGCAGAAGGAGGGCAGTGTTACATAGACTGGGGAGAAAAATTTGCAAAATGATGTTGTGGGTGCTCAAAATTGACAGTGGTTTAGCTTAGCAGACCAAATTAATGGGCAAAAAAGATCTATCACAGGTTGTTATATACAGGGAAGGCATGTCTAGCTGAGGTCATGGAGCTGACATTCATTGGAACCTGACAAAATGCTTAAGGAAATCCTATATATGCCTGAGCTGTTCTGCTCCTCCCGTGGCATCTGTGTGTGGCCACTGTGGTGGTCATGGAGGTGAACCCATCTTACCTGTTGTAAAGTCAGGGACATCTCTCAGACAGTGTCACTGTGGAGAGAAGAGAAGAGAAACTAAGGCAGGAGCATGGCAAGAAGCATTAAAATCTCTCCAGCCCCAAGCAGAGTATGACACCCTAGAGGGATAAAGAGGATGGAGGCTGGTATGGAGGCAGATGGTAGAGGGACCCTGAGGCATTCCAATGATTGATGTAGTATGAAAACTTAGATCAATGGGTGATCAGACAACCTGAGTGGCTAGGATGGATTTCAGATAAACACCTGACTCCAGTTTCCCATAGGCAATAGACTCTTGTACCTTAGAGGCTGAATGACCTTTAGCAATTCTGGAAACCAGGACCCCAATCCTAGAGAGCTCAGAAGATCTCTCTTGAAGCTGAACATGTCAAAGATGTGTGCCTAAAGCTGAGTGTATGGGTAGTGTTCTGCTGGATCACAGCTGTGAAGAAGCAGCAAACCTACACGGTGCAGCTATTTAGACACAAGCTGTTTAGTTTGAATTGTCTGTTTCACATTACATTAGAAACCATCAAGGGTAAAGACATAAATTGCCTACGATGCAGACAGAGCCCTGAACCAGTCTCTCTGAACCAGTATGGTGTCTTCTGGGAGGTGAGGTACCAAGGTGAGGTGTTTCAGCAGGTAGACATCCCTGCCTCCAGGTCATGCTCTTACAACAGCACCGTGTTTTTCCATGAGCTGGAAATCATGATGATGCTGTTTGAGTTCAAAAAACACCAGGCTGGGATGTATTTGCTCACACTCTCTCCCCGTTGCCTTATTCTGCAAGACCTGTGCTGGCATTGGAGCTACCTGCAGGGAGTCAGTGACTGAAGATGAGGGACTGGGTAGCATGGGGGTTACAGGATGCTGAGCAAAGCAGGGCCTCTGAGAAGTGAACTGAATGTCAGGCAGATGTCCTGGGCTGTATCCTGCCCTGTATCGTGTTTTAAGCAGAACTGCCCTGCTGAAATCAAGAGGCTTCTTGCTGCTTTCATCCCCATGGAGATCAGCAGGGGAGTTCTTAAAACCTGTTGGGACCATATGGTCTTTTATTGCTAGAGTTCCTATTTATGTTAAAAACTGCTAAGAAAATAACCTACACTTGTTTTGTCATGCTTCGAGCAAGAGACTTTGTTTATCTGGCTTAATTTTTAATTTATTTTTTTTTTTCCCTGTTACCCTTTCTAGGTTCCCTGCTATTCTTATGGTCAAAAGTTGTCCAAACTGGCCATCTTGAGAATAGCCTGTAACTATATCCTTTCCCTGGCCAGACTAGCAGACCTGGATTACAGCGCTGACCACAGTAACATGAGCTTCTCTGAATGCGTGGAGCAGTGCACTAGGACCTTACAAGCAGAAGGAAGATCTAAAAAAAGGAAGGTATGTTACAGCCTCCCCCCATCTCACCCCCCAAATAACAGCAAAATTACAAAAAGGGAAAGAAAAAGGAAAAAAAAAAAAAAGGAAAAAAAATATCCAAAGTGGTTTCCTTCCTTTCTCAACCTCTTGAAATTTTCCTGCTATTTTTTTTTTATCCGTTGCCTTTCACCCTTGCTTTTTCTCCTCCATCCATCTGATCTTGTAATAACCACATTCCTCTCTAATCAAAAGCTTTTCTCTCCTCCCCGTTCTCTCTTCCTCTCGTTAGTCGTGTGTTTTTACACGAGTGTGATCCTATTAGAGTCATCTTGGGGCCGTTATCTGGGAAACTAAACCAACCCTGAGTTGCCTTTTGGAGCCCGTGAAGCACGGTCACCCGCCTGTGTTTTCTGTTTTGTTTAATCTAACACTTATCTCCGAGAAAAATCACCCGACAACAACAAAAAAGTAGCTAATGGAGACGTTGTATGTATAAACACATTAGCAAGATGTATGACCTGCAGGACATGTGGGTATCTTGAGGAAACAACGTTAAATCTAATTACTCCTTGCATTCCTTTAGGTTACTTAACACTGAACCAATTAGGTGAAATCATCGTCAAGCGGCGGGAGGAGGAAGCAGAGGGTTCTGCCAGTTTTCCTCTCGGAGAGTGACATGGGTGAATTAAAGGAGTGATTGATGTCTTTGTTCGGGCTTTTATGACAAAAAGAGTTTTGTAAACTCGAATTGAACTTCCCCCTGCTTTCTGGGCTCACTTGTCAGGCAGGATAATAAATCAGCGGGATTTTAATGGATGAATGGGCAGCTAAGCTGGGGAGCAGGCTCCTTCCTCGGTGGCGTTAAGATCTGCCTCTGGTTCGGGCAGGTTTCCTCACTTTTCCTTCTCTTTAGCCCAACAAATCATCCTGCAGCAATTCAGTTTAGAAATACACACAATAGCAACTCCCTGTTGCTTCCTCTCTGTCACAGGCTGTGTTTCTGCCCCTGGAGCAGCAGTGCCAGGAGGAGATGCGGTACCCCTCGCCAGGGACACCAATCCTAGGGCAAAGTGAGAGTTGGGTCTTGGGTGCCCTCCCCAAGTCGAGCTAGAGAAGGGGATGAGCAGCCTTTTTGAGGCTTCAGCAGATTGCTAGTTGGATCTTGTGTCCCCTCCCCAAGTCAAGATGGGGAAGGGGGAGGATGAGCATCCTTCTTGGGGCTTCAGCAGATTTCTGGGCTGGTTTCAGGCTTTAGGTGCCTCATTTGCTGAGACCCATTGTCTTGGCTTATGTAAACTAACACGAGCTTAAATACAGAAACAGTGGAGCCAGATTTCAAACAGCTCCAAATCCCAGGGTGTTCACATCTGAGGGTTAGGGCTGGGCTCATCCTTAATTAAAAAAATAAATTAAGAATTAAAAGCCTTCCATTTATGGCATTTGTTCTCTAAAGTTTGTTCTGAAGCGGACGCATGGACCAAAGCCCTGAGCCCATCAAGAGCATGTGAAGAATGAAACTCTCACAGGGCATCAGCACACCCTGCCTCCCAAAGGGCCACAGAAGCAGCAGCACTGGGAGAAAATCTGCCATTGCTCCATGTTTTTGAAGGACACCCACCCTAACCCTCCTTCAGAGGTCCTCTCCAAAAAGAAAACTGGGCTTTGTACCTCAGGCATGGTCTGGGTTCCTGCTCTGCCTGGCTTTCCTTTTTCTGGAAAGTGTCTTGCAGATGCATTTCTGTTATTTGGGAAAGTCCAAGTTTTGGGCAGCCCAAGAGCTGTGGATTCCCCTGGCTGATAGGTATAATTTTATTTCCCAGAAGTACTTGGTCAAGTGATGACATTCAGCTGATGATGAAGCTAAAACCAGTAGGTACCACTAAGTAACACCTCAGTAGACAGGAATGGAGCTACAAAGCCTAGGTTGGGAGGACTCATCTTGATATCTCCCTTTCTCCTTAAGCCAAGCAAATTGATGGCATCACGAGTACAAGGGAGGGAACTGCTCTTGCCAGAGGGAAATTACAGCTCTGGGGTGGCTGTGCAGGGAAGATCCGAGGTCTGGATGTCAGGTGGTGAGAAGGGATGTCCCTCTTGGGGGGTCTCACGTGGGCGGCTGGTTGAAGACACAATGGCTTGGCCCAGAGTCACCACACCCTGCTTCATTCTGAGACCAGCACGTTTTCCTGAGCTTCGTGTGTTTTTAATCAGGTTCCCAAAACCACTGCTCACTGAGCAGTTCCTCCGACTTACCAACTTTGGAGCAGTTGTTCTGTGTTTGTTGTTGTTTTTTTGGGTTTCTTTTCTTAGCCTCTCAAAAAAAAACAACCCAACCCACAAACAACACAGTGAGCCTGAGCACAGACCTCCCCTCCTTCAGCTTTACTGTGGGGTCCACAGCACCCACCCTGATCTCCTGTCACCTCCAGTTATCGTGTCTCTGCCTCTGTCACTCCCCCAGCCCCCCAGTTGTGATGTGCTGTGGCACGGTGAGCCTTTCACAGACACAAAAAAGTAGCTTGTTGGTGTTTGTTTTGGCAGGCAGGAGCTCCAGATGTTGTGTTTGCTGAATTGTGCCTTGCCTTGCACTTTGTTTTTGAGGGCAAAGTAGCTGCCGTCCCTAATGTGAGTTAGGTTGTTGTTCAGACTTTGCTGTTGCAATAGGAAATTTAATGGGTGTTCCCCCCCCCCAAGCTTTCCACTCCATTTTGTTAATTAGAAAAGTTGGCTTTAGCCTTTCAAACTTGACTAGGGAAAAAAAAAAATCCCCTTTCCAGTCTTAACTACAGTTATATGGTGATTTTAGTTGTTGCAACTGAGACTTGACTGAGGGTGTTTGGTGATGGGAGATCTCATTTACAAGCAGCAAAGGGGGTAATTGAAGGGCTTCAAATGCCTTTTCCTTAAAAAAAAAAAGCAAGCTGCATGGGGGGTGGTGAATTCTGATGATAGTCTTTAATTTTTTAAAGCTGCCTTTTGCTTGGTTATACAAGTGATCTGGACTAAGCCTTGCCCTTCACCGTGCCTGCAAGGGTCGTGTCAGAGATTTGGGTTGAGACACCCTCAGCAGAGCCCCGGGTGCTGCTGGGGCCACAGCAGGGGGAATGTCCTCAGAAAAGAGGGACATCTGCCCCTGGCTTCAGCCAGGAGCATCCTCTGACACCGCTGAGGATGTGACAGCAAAAGGAGGTGTATCAGAAAGGGGATGTTTCCTTATCCTTTGTGTACCTTGTTTCTACAAGGGATGTGATCCTGAGTGTCCAGAGGTCATCTGAAAAGCCTTGCATGGTCTGTAGGTGTTTGAGTCCAGCCTGCTGTCTGCACAACCTCTTCTTACTGACTTTTCCTCCCAGGGCAATATTCTGGTGCCCTATAGGAAGGCAGTGCTGTGGTTCAAGGCAGGTTTAGGGCTTTAGGAGCAGCTTGTTGTTTCTGTGGGTGCAGAGCTGTGCACTGCAGCAGCCCCCTCAGCCCCCCACATCCCCCAGGGCTATGGGGCAGACCTTGCCTCCCTTTGCTCTACACAGAGCAGGATCTGACTGCTAACAAATTCCCTGTACAACACATCCGGCACGGGACAGAAGACCCCGAACGCATCCAAAACCCACCCCAAATTCCCACTGCAACACTCTCTTTGCCTTCCCTTCCCCTCCTCTCTTTGCTTTCCCTTCGCCCTCGTGCTAGGCAGCAACATCTCCGCGGCCATGGCAGCTCAGGCGGAGCAGGGAGGGATGGGTGAGGGATATATATATATTTTTTTTTGCTTCATCCTCCCCCCCGTCCAGGCTCTTCTGGCAGTCGCAGACTCCAGATGTTCGGAGCGCGAGCTGGGAAGTCCTGCTGGCGCCACTTGGGGCAGAGGGCAGGGGAAAGGCACGCGAGCTGGAACCCGGAGTACTCAGTCACTGCAGGACTTGGCGCATTCCCCAGCTCGCTGCTGGCACATTCCCCGGCTCTCTCCTGGCCATCTGTTCCAAAAAAACACTTTCAGAACCTCATCATCACTCAGGATACAACACTGCGAGCAGCTGTTAGCGAGGCAGAAGGAAAAAAAAAAAAAAAAAAGAAAAAACACAACCACACACACACATTTAAAAAAAAAAAAAAAAAAAAAAAAGCCAAACCATGCAAAAGGTCTCTTTGTGAGAGAGGAAACTGGGTTATGAATAACAGGCGAGCAGTTGGAGCTCAATAAAAGTTTTCGGCTGGAATTTAGTTTCTTGTTTTTTGTGCCTGTGTGTGTGGATGCGCACAGACGCAAGGAATTAAGCGCTAAAAATGTTCTTTCTCTCTCTATATTTATATATTCCCCGATAATTAAATGATATAGAAGCATATATAGACTGCAAAGCCACTCTATTTGTTGCAGTCTGCTGCACTAAAATGGCTCACATTATGTATGTAATCATTGCATTATATAAAATAGTTAGTGTGGTGTTCTGCCATGCCTTGATGCTGCCTCAGTGCTGCTTTCCTCAAAGCAGAGCTCCCGCTGTAGGTAACACATACTCCCCCTGAAGAATGTAAAGGAGGGTGTCCTGTGGGTGTATTTCCTTGCACGGGAGTGAGCCAGTTGAGGTTTTATGTGATGGAGGAGAAATGGTCGTGGCAGGCTTGATTTGTGTGGCACTCGGAGCATATTTTTTCGATAACGCTGGATCGTGGCTCATGATTTAGTTAGCCAGAGCCCCAAGATAAAGCCACAGCTCCCACCCCCTGGTTTGCACAGATGATCCCAGCTGCCGGGGCTTGCTGTTATTGATCATCTGATATTGATTATTAGAAGGCATTCGGAGCCAGCACAGTAAAACTCTTGACGATCTGCATGGCATTTCTTCCTCGCCGCTTCCCGTCCTGTGTGGGGAATGGGGGGGGGGGTCTGATAATGAGGTTCGACCTCCCTTTCCCTGCAGTTTGAGTGAACAGAGGTTCCTCTTTAAAAATAGCTTCATTTCCCTGCTAGGACTTGCCGGCGAGAGCGGGCAGCCAGCCAGTCTGCTTCCCCACGGCCGCCAGCTCCGCGGGCCCCGGGGAGGAGCTGGGCCGCAGGAGAGCAGTGACCCGCTCCCAGCCGCCCGTCTGGCTGCGGAACAGCGGGATGGCAGCGTCCCCGGGGCACTGTGGGGGAGAGCCTGGATCCACCTGGCTCTGAGTTATCCCTGCCCCTGAAGGATTATGCACCCGGGGGAGCAGACCTGCTTAAAAATAAGGCCGCGTAAGCGCCGCGGCGGATCCCCGTGCTTAGCGCCCGCGCTGGCCGTGTCCCTGCAACCCCAAACACCAGCTGGAGCTGTGAGGCTAAGGGCTCATGACAGGTTCATCAGTGTGGTCACCCAACTCTGGGCAGGGAGGCGGCAGCAGCTGCGTGTCTCCCCGAGGGCACTGCCTGGCCCGTTGTGGGGGTCGAGCATCAGTCCGTCCCCCTCCCCAAAGAACAGGGTCCAAAGCTTTTCCCTGCAGAAGGGATGTTTTAGGTTTAGGGCACAACAGAGCCCTAAAACATCACCTGGCTCTTGGTGTTGGAGCAGCTGCATCACTGCATGCAAAGGTTTTGGGTTCAACTCCATGGTGGGAGCAGTCCCAGCGTAGGCTCTGTGCCCTTTGTAGCGAGGGTATTATCAAGTATAGGGTAAGAGCCACCCCACAGATATCAGGTAACTACAGCAAAAGGAAAATGTGAGTAGAAGAGACAGGAGAAACCCTGGAACAAAGGCTGACTCAATTCCAGAAGTGCTTTGATTTATAGAGATTGAAATGCTCCGGGATGCTGCAAACTCACCAAGGTCATTGGGCCAGTTGTCAAATTCAAGAGCCATGGGAGTTCTGATATTATTAGTTTAAAGCAGACCTTGGTTAATAAATCTGTCTTCAGAGCTCCTGGCTGGAATGGAAAAGGGTGGAGGGGGGAAAGAAAGGAGCCTGTTCCCACCTAACATAACCCATGGTGAGCGTTGGGCAGCTCCTGGGGACAGACTGAGCGGTGCCAGCGGGGGCTGCTGGTCTCCATGGCATTGCAGAGGGATCTCTCCACACCCCTTTTCTGTTTCCTTTGAACCTCAAAGGTACAGCACAATTGCCCTTCCCTGCCCTTGGTTGCCTTCTACTTATTCCCTCTTGGCCCCCCACAACTGATCTGGCCCAATTGCAAAGACTTCAGAGCAAAGACCTGTCCCGCTTCCCCAAACCCCCCCAGGATTTACTGTCAGCATCGAGCACCCCGAGCCCAAAGGGTGGGGTGTCTGAGCGAGTGCAGGAGGTGTTAACTGCAATCTCAAGTCCTGTTCGTTCAGCACTTTAAAGAGCACTGGAGGCACAAGAGAGGGGACTGGGGGCCCTGTGACTCCG
The DNA here is from genome assembly GCA_024611195.1 of Ceyx melanurus. NCBI lineage: Eukaryota > Metazoa > Chordata > Aves > Coraciiformes > Alcedinidae > Ceyx > Ceyx melanurus. The sequence continues at coordinate 74,023 of JANHGL010000421.1, read as the reverse complement.
GTGGCTTTGGCTTGGTGCATGAGGCTGTTATTGCTGGGTAATTTGTTCCTGCCGTGGAAAAGATTTTCTTTGCTAAGACTGCTGTTCCAGACAGGAACAGGGGGGATTTGTCTCTCTACTGTCTTTTAATATTAATGAGACTGGTCATTGCTTCCCTCCTTTTTCTTCTTTTGTATTTTCTTGCCATGTGGGATGAATTAAACGACCGACTTCTCTATTACAGATTATTAATATATATTATTTATTGTTGGAACGTAATTTTAGGGGGCTCCCAGCAGAAACATTTGCAATACACAAGCCTGTTTGTTCTTCTCCCACCTAAACCTCATTTATTCATAATCCCAAATCCCAATTAAGACCTTGAATTAGGGCAATAGTTTCTACATTCTCCTTCTGCAGGCAGCACTAGGTAGAGTCTGAGAGTCAGCAGAGACACCTCGTTATTAATAGTAATTGTAATAATGGGCTCTGTTTTCAGATTTTGTCTATTACCCAGATGTGCTGACCCCACAGGAGTCACAGAGGGTAGAGAATGACCTGGGCCCTTCCAGCAAAATGCTCTTACTGAGGGAAATCCTCTTGCAGTCCTGTGCTTGCCAGAGTCTGCACTCTGCAGGAGCAGGTGGCACGATGGATTTTGGGTCTCCCTGTCCCTTAGCCTAGCATGGATGCTCAGCTGTGATGCTTGATCACACAAGCAGCTGCCTTCACGACAGTAAAATAAAATAATAAAATAAAAACAAAATAAAACATTGGTATCTTAGTAATATTTTACACTGTGATGTTACAACATCCAGTAAGGGAAAAAGAGAGGCAGTACACAGACAAAATGGACTGAGGAAAAAAAAAAGTTTCTCAGGCCAAGCTTTAAGAAGTTTGACCTTTTAAAGACAGTCAGAAAGACGACTGATCTGTCCAGGGAATTAATGACCGTGTCCAAAGGACCTTCAGAGGCTGTGCTGCACCCTGAAGGGCTCTTAAATCCACTGGCAAAAAGCAAGAAACAGTGGTTGGACTCAGTAAATGGGTTCTCATTTCCAAGTTACTAATTCCTAAGTTACTTAGAGGAGGATTTAGGAGCCCATGTGATGAAGGCAGTTTGGACAACAGAGATGTGATTTCATGAAAGAGCAGGCCCTGAGGATTTTCCTCTGTTCTGAGCTATGCTGGTGATTGTTGTGGGATATTTGCAGGGCTTATTTCACTATTCAGTGGGGGGTGGGGAGTTAGGTGAGGTTTTCCCTGTCTGCAGCTGCTGTGCTTTGGAGTTGTGCATTTTCCAAGGAACCTGGTCATACTCTGTGTGAAAATGCAGTTACCCAAGTGCCCCTGCCATGGCTGGGACTCACAGGGAGATGTGCACACACAAGGGACTAGCTGCAGTCCTGGGATGCTGCACACACAGAAAACCAGATGTGATCCCTACAACACAGAAATAAACCCCACAGGCTGCATAAATCCAACCTGTCCCCACTCCTTTGCTTTCCCTCTATAATTCTGAGATCGACTTCTGAAGCTGAAAATAAACCCAAAAAGCTGCAGGTCTTAACAAAGGCAGGAATTTGCCATCATGTTCAATTACTTTTTGCAGCAACCTGGTTGCAGGGTTTTTTTTTCCTCAGTCTTTTCTCATCCCCTCTCAGCTGGTCCCTCTGTTTTGTGCAGGCTCTGCTCACCATGGTGGCACCTACAGATGATTTCTCTGCCCAACTCTTAGCAGGTCCCGTAGCCAACTGTCCCCAGTGCGTCCAGTGGACACCCCAGCCATGTATCAACCATGCTCATCCATGCCAGGAGCTGCTGGGACACCATGTGTGCACTGTTCTGATGGTGTGTCTTGCTCTTTCCAGGAGTAATAACCAGAAAGAGAGGATTCAGAAGAGCTTCCAGCCAGCGTTGCATCTGTTCTTGGCAAGGGTTGCACGATCCAGATGGAGACTGCAAGCAGTTTTTTTGCAGAAACCCCTTTTCGAGATGATGATCGGCCAAGGAACTTTCTTAATCTCTGGAACAGAAAGGAAAGAAGGAAAAGGGAAAAAAAAAAGGACAAGGATGCTTCTTATTGTTGTTAAGCCAGCCACCTTTTAGTACGTGCAATTTATTTAGCACTTTTCCCTTTGCTTAACTGGGAAATGTTACCCTCTCAGCTCATGTGTACAGTAAGTTGTTGTTGTTGTTGTTGTTGTTGCTCTTGTGCCAAAGATTTGATGGAGCTTCTACACTGTGTCTTATTTTTGCCTTAACGTTGAATCTTTGAGCCAAAGAAAAGTCAGAGGTGCCATTGAGACGGCTGCCGGTGACAAAGTCACACTGCTGAAGCCTCCTGGGAGTCACCTCCTGTTTGTCCTGCCTGCAGCCCTGCAGCCAGCAGTCAGAGCTGGGACAACACCACGTCGTGCTTTGGGGGTCAGGTTTGGCTCCTTTCTTTGAGCTACTCCACAGCTCTGCCTCCTGGGCCATCTCCCGACGTTCCTGCCTGTGCGACAGCCACGGGGTAGAAATACTGACACGAGGTGAGAGCTGAAACAGGAGCAATGAGTTTCATTATTTTTTAATAAATAGAAGCAAATTAGCAGAAGCTAAATGCGATGTAAAGAAAAAAAAAATCAAGAGAAAGATCAGTTAGGCAGGATGAAGTGCAGCAAAAAAATTCAGCGGGAATTTCAAGTTTGCGAAGTCGACTTTTTTTTCCTGTGGGGTTTTTCAGGTGGTCAGAAACCCGTGTAATGCAAAAGCATTTGAATCCTATACTGTACCTTTCACTTCAAATTGAAGTAAAAAAAACCAAACAACAAACAACAAAAAGTGATTGAGAAACATTTGCTTGGAGTAAGCAGAATTTATAGGTAATGCACCTCGTGTGCAAGGCACCTGCTAATGATGGGGGGCCAGATTAAGAGATGGGGGTTTCCAAACCAAAGAGATGAACCTGTTTCATTTCCTACTCAAAGGGGAAAGGCTTTTGTTTGTGAGGCCAGATTCACATCCTGGTTACATCAGTGTGAATCAGGGTATCTTGACTTACTCCAGACTGAATCTGGCCGGGCATGGCCAAGGTGCCAAAACTTAGATTACACAAAAGGATTATTTTTTGAAAAGGGA
>JANHGL010000421.1:58047-70821 GCA_024611195.1 Ceyx melanurus | reverse complement strand
CGAGTCCTGGGGGTTTTATTTGGGTCTAGGGGGGAAGCAGGCTGGTGTCTTTGGGTGTGGGTGGCTGCGTAGGGGGGTTTGTTTGGGGCTGGGGGCACTCGGGGGGGGGTGGATGGGGTCTGGGCTGCCATAAATACAAAGCTTGAACTCCTCAGTGCCTGCCCACTTAGTCCCCAAGCTGAGCAGCATCAGCTGAGGAGCCTGTATGGAAAACCTGAGCTCACTGGAGGGGAGTCTGGGGTGCTCCTGGCCCACGTGAGGATGGGCAAACTCCTGGTGAGGATGCTGAAGGTACCTTCTACCCACTTTCTGTGACACAGAGGGGATATCTGTGTCCAAGCCCCCTCCCAGGAGCTCATTATACTGCTCACTCCTCCACCCTCACCGCCGGTCATTATTAGCAGCCCAATAAAATACATTTTTAGACTGTCATATGTATTTCTTTATTAAAGCAGTTTCACCCTGTCTTTGATTATATACAGCTTTTTAGCTTCTAACAGGGAGAAGGGCTGAGCCCATGACCACGGAAAACACTCCAGGGGTGTTTGCACCCATGGCAAATAGTTGGGTTTAAAGTGTTTTTTTCAAGAACCAGCAAGTGGTTGGACCTTGTAAATGTGGCCTGCTCCCAGCAAACAGAGAGCAAGGGAAATGGAACTGCAAGGCAATAGGAAACAAAACAAAAAAAACAGTCCCACAAGGTGACCTAGAGGGAGAACTGCAAGTTTTGTACAAGACCAAGCTGCAATTTCCCATCTGGGTTTTGAGCAGGAGTGATGGGGACAGCCCCAAGCCTGGCACATGCAGGTTTCCCTGTGGCCATGTCTAGGGAACAGAAAGCTCTGCAGAGACCTTACTGCAGCCTTTCTAACACTTCAAGGGGGCCTAGAAGAAAGATTGTGACAATCTTTTAGCAGGACAAAGGGTGATGGTTTTAAGCTAAAAAATGGAAGATTTAGACTAGAGAGAAGGAAGAAATCTTTTGCACTGAAAGTGGTGAAACACTGGCCCAGGTTGCCCAGAGAGGAAGTCACTGCCCCATCGCTGGAAAATTCAAGGTGAGGTTGGACAGGGCTCTGAGCCACCTGATCTAGTTGAAGATGTCTCTGCTCACTGCAGGGGGCTGCACTAGATGCCCTTTAAAAGTCCCTGCCAACCCAAACCATTTTATGATTTGATGATTCTTTCTCTGAGCAGAGTCAAACATTCAATGAACGTTTTTAGTTTGAGAACTACCATTTCTCTGCAATGACTCTCAGTTTGTCAAAGTTAATAATTATCACTAAGGCAAGGTCTGCAGGGAGAGTCAGCAATACAATGCTGTTGAGATTCTTTATTTACCTTTTTTTTTTTGCTTTCAATTCCCATTGATCAATGGGGAATTTGCTGCAGATATATAAGTCACAAGCTGGGTGGCATCATCAGGTTATGACTGGGACTTTAGGTTATGCAATATTGCTTGTCCTTTTGGTTAGGGAAACATTAACCCTTAGGACCAAGTTGCTTTATTTACCAATTTCCAAATTCACTTTCCTTATACATTCCCTGCTATCCCTTACCATTGCCCTCCAGTAACTGCAGGCAGAAAGACAGGCCTTAAAAGTTGTTTTTTTTAATTATATATGTTGCTTGGTTTAAGTGACCAAGCCCCTGCAAGAGGCTGGGGATGCTTTTGCATCCCCAGCTGGAGGTCAGGTGAGGTGAGTGCAGAGGCAACAACTATCTATCTATCTATCTATCTATCTATCTATCTATCTATCTATCTATCTATCTATCTATCTCATTATCTATCTATCTATCTATCTATCTATCTATCATTATCATCTATCTATCTATCTATCTATCTATCTATCTATCTATCTATCTATCTATCTATCTATCTATCTATCATTATCTATCATTATCTATCTGTCTATCTATCTATCTATCTATCTATCTATCTATCTATCATTATCTATCTGTCTATCTATCTATCTATCTATCTATCTATCTATCTATCTATCTATCTATCTATCATCTATCTAACAACAACTGGCCCATGCTGCCCAGCCCACTTCCTCTAACCAATTCTGACAACGACAAGGGTAAATTGTCACCAAAGGGTAGCAAACATCAGTTTGAACACTGGTGGAGGTGACTCTGCTTTCCTGGCCAGGCAGTGTCAGCATCTCTACAGAGCTGACCTTGCTCAGTCCCCCCAGCAAACATGCCAAGTGATGGCTCTGCTGCAGATAGCAAGGCAGTGTTGTTTTGTTATCATGCTGGAAAAGCAGAACAGCCCTTGTGCTGTCACCTCCCCGAGGCCAAAGCCTTTGCTCCTGGTTGGCACCAGCCCCCAGCTCCAGCTCTTGGATGTAAGGGTCAACACTCTGGAGGGACAAGATGCCATCAAGAGGGACTTTGACAGGCTTGAGATGCGGGTCTGTGTGAACCTCGTGGAGTCCAAGTGCAAGGTCCTGCACATGGGTGAAGGCAATTCAAGCACAAATCCAGGCTGGGGAATTAAAAGATTGAGAGCAGCCCTGTGGAGAACTTGGGGAAATACTGAATATAAGACAGTGTTCTTTGCTGGCAGAGCAGAAAGCTGATAATGTCCTGGGCTGCATCAGGAGAATCGTGGCCAGTGGGTAAATGAGATGATTCTGTTCTTCTGCTCTGCTCTCATGAGACCCTGTCTGGAGTACTGTGTCCAGCTCTGTAGTCCTCAGCACAAGAAAGACCTAGACCTGCTCAAGTGGATCTAGAGGAGGTCATGAAGATGATCACAGTGCTGGAACCCCTCTGCTGTGAGGACAGGCTGAGACAGTTGAGGTTGTTCAGCCTGGAGAAGGCACCATGGAGACCTTATTGTGGCCTTCCAGTACATAAAGGGGGACTACATGAAAGATGGGGAGGGATTCTTTTATCAGATAGTATGGTGATAGGATAAGGGATAACAGTTTTAAACTGAGAGACAGTAGATTTAGATTAGGTATAAGGAAGAAGGTTTTCATGGTGAGGGTGATGAGACACTGGCACAGGCTGTCCAGAAAAGCTGTGGATGCCCCCTGGAAGTGTTCAAGGCCAGTTTGGATGGGGCTCTGAGCAACCTGCCCAAGTGGGAGGTGCCCCTGCCCATGTCAGGGGAGTTGGAATAAGATCTTTAAAGTTCCTTCTAACCCAAACCATTCAATGATTCCCTAAACACAGCCCTGGCACAGAACTATTTGGAAGAGCTCAGCTGACTGTGAACCACCATGGGACAGAGGGGAGATGACATTCATTAGACAAAGGGGATGCTGTGAGGATTTTTTGTGTTGTTCCCAGGTGCTGAATGCCATATTCAACCAGAAATCACAGACCAAAACAATGACCCTGCCTGGATGTGAAGCACTGAGCCCATGGCTCATACTGCATCTGCTGCTTGGATGCCAGCTGCAGTGGGTGAAGGGCATTAGCATTCCCCCTTATTTGTCATCTCAGGGGATTTAGAGGCCAAAGAGATACCAAAGGTGAGGATCATCTTATGAATATGGCAACACCAGCAGGCTTGTTCAAAGTATCATGCAGAATTCACAGCAGTAGGCACCATCCACCTGCTTTGGAAATTAATGTCCTCACAGCTGCCAAGTCCTTCTTGCACAAGGAGACCTGTCCTGCACAGACACCTTCAAATTCAAACTGCTTCAAGACAGGCTTTACAGCAAGTGTAAGTTGCCAAAGGTTGAAAGGCTGTCTACAGAGTCTCAGAAATACCCTGTGTAATATCTGATATTATAATAATAATAATCAGATATAGAAATATCTACCCCATAAACCAGATTATTCTTTCTTTTAAGTGCTTTCTGCTGTTCATAGTCTGTGGGATCACCAGAGCAGCAGGGGAGCAGTAGGTCCTAACATTCCTACCCTTGAATGCTGAGCTCAAAGCAGCTTTCACTATTGGAAGTAGCCCTTTGTAGACCAGCACGACCACATTTGTGCAACATCTCCATGCTCAGCTGAGCCCCTCCATCTCCCTGTGCCCACACATGAATACTGCCACTCAAGATGACCCATCAGTGTTTCCACGGCCAGCTAAATCACTTTGGCAGGCTGGTTCTTGCCCCCATGGTTCCCATTTTTATTCCCTGTTCTGTGACATTGCCATCATGAAATAGGATGGCACAGGCAAAGCAGAGACCTTTGTCCAAATGAAGCTGTCCAAGTGCAAGCTAGGTCCCAACAACGTGCCCCTGAGGGTATGCCTCAGGGCAGACACCAACCTACATGTTTTGCCTCTCATTTTGTCACTTCGAGGTGCTTTGGAGAGATGAACAGAATTCCCATTCATCTGGGAGAGGGTGGCTGACTTTCATCCTGCTGCTGTGGAAAAAGGGCATTGCAAATCCAGGTTAGTGTCATCATAGTGCTGGTGGGCTGCTGCAGACAGAGCCCAGAAAGGAGGTTAACCTGTCATCAAAGGAAACAAATGTCAGCCTAAACCACGGAGTGGATATAAATAGGTAGATGTTGAAACAGAAGTCACCACCTGAACTTTTTTGATATAGTAGTGTAGGAAAAAGAAGTCCCTTTTGCATCTGCCCTCCACCCTAGCATGCCAAGGGCTGAGATGATGGATCTGGAAAGCCAGGATGGCAGTGCCTAAATCAACCCATTAACCAATGTGCATCAATCCAGGTCACTCCTAAACCCATGTGCATCAACCCAGACCACTCGTAAAGCTGCGTGCAGAGGTCAGCACCCCTTTTCTGTCCCTAATCCATACCTGTCACTGCCTGAGGTGTGCCAGCACTCACACCTTTTCCCTACAAGCTACCTACACTTGGCAGGGATCAGCAGGCACCTTTCAGGGGAGTTTTAAAGTGCCTCAGAGCACATGTATTACAAATCTGGGGCTGAGCCCAGTACTTCTAAACTGGAAGGTGAGATACACCATTTGCACAGCTCACCCTATGACCTGCTGTCCCAACGCTGCTTGCTGCTGCATTTATAGGATTTATTCCCTGCCTTTAAAGCCCTTGGACCTGGAGAACCATCCCCACCCCCTCCTACAACTAAGCAGGAGATCCATCATCTAAACGAGTCAGTGTGGATCCCTCTTCCACTGCTTTGATGAATGCAATTGTCACATAGCTGCACACGTGTCTCTACACAGAGAGGGTTTCCACCTTGTTTTTTGGATGTGATATTACACAGACTCAACCATATTTCAGTGGGAGATTCCTTATTCCTGCCCCTGCCCTGCTACATGTCACAGTGGCACCCTCCACACTGCAGCTGTATGATGTGCATTGTAATTATTAGTAATTGTATTCACTTACTCCATATAAAAATATCAGCACAGTAACATGAATGATTTGTGTAATGATATATTTGCTGTTATTAGGACCTAATATGTCGTGCCTGTAATTACATACTATGCCCCATATAATAGGCTTGGAATTGCTGTGTAAATTTTGGGTAATTACAGAAAACTATGCTACAAACAGGTCCCCTTAGACCAAGTCGAGCATTCACTACCAGGAAATAACCATTATTAAAGGCCCTGCAATAAACAAACCAATAGACTGAAAGCCAAAAGCTGTCTAAATATATAGCAATAATGATGGGGAAGAAGAAAGAGCATGTGGATGTACTAGGGGAAGAAATAAGAAGTGCAGGGGAGCAAGAGAAGTACCAGTCCAGGTAGTGTTATCCTTGGGAAATCCTTCTTCTAGCTCTAATTTTGGCAATACTCCAGAAAAAAATCCAAGGCACCTCCAGTGAATGCAATGTAATCTCCAAGTAGCACAAGCTCGTTCAGATGAGACTGTTTCAAAGGATTTAGAAGCCACGCTCTCCATTAAAAAAAGAATATTCTAATGCTTGCATCTAGATTAAAAGTCTGCCAGAGGTCATTACAGCTTAGTGCATAGTCAGACTTTTCTAAATCAGCTGGAAACATTGACATGGATTAAAATGTATCCTCTCCTTCCTAGATCCAAAAGCTTTTCCAAACTTCAACGCACTTGTGTTTTTTTGGTGGGGTTGATGCTTCCCCTCCTCACTGCAGTATCTGCACATCTTCCATCTAAAATCAAGAGCAATACCACAGTTCCCCCTGGGCTTCTTGCAGCCATGAGCATTTCTCCCAAGGATGGAACGTGATAGGAAGAAATGAGATCAGCCATTTTTATGGCTGAGTGAATAGTTACGGGCTTCGAGGGCTTTCTCATGGTCATGAACCTCAGAAAAACTTCTGATTATTTTAATTTCACTGCAGCCTTCCAGCTTCGTCATCTACACTGCCAACTTCTATTAAGGTTCCATTAAAAGGCAATGAAACACAGGGCTTTTTACAATACCCTTGACAGAACAATTTCCCTTTCTGGATATAGTAAAAAATTTCAGCCAGAAATACATCTTTTTGGTTACAAAAAAAAAAGGGGGGGGAAGAAAGAGACACAATTTCAAGCAGATCAAAATATTTCATAAAATGTTGTCAGACTGTCTCAGCCAGAAAAAACAATTCAGAAAAGGCTAATTTTCAAAGCAAAACATTGATTTTTCCTCTCTGCCTATCATAATTACATTTGTTTCCACTTGCTTATGAAAAGCCCTAGATATCAGAATATATTTCATTTTGTGTAGAGTTAAGTATTTTGTTCATATCAAAACATTTTCCATAACACTTTGTCATTGATAGATGTTCAGTAATTGAATTTTACTGTTATTAGTTGTACCTTTTCCTTCAAGGATCTTAACATCTCTTCACTTGAAGTGTAACTAAACTTAGCAACAGAAAAAGGAAAAGCCCTGCCCTCAGATATGTAATATATATCTGATATATAATGGGTGAATTCAAGCAATCCTCACTGAATCAAAATATGTTATAAAAGGTAAAAGCATAACATTTAAGTCTATGGTACACATAGAATAAGCTTTGCCCAAGACACTCTTTTAAAAGTTTTAACCCACAAAGTACCAATAACTTGTAAAATCTGTGTCCTTTCATATGAAGACATCTCTGGTTTGTGGGCATCCATCCTTGCATGTGCTCAAGGGGCTTTCTCACAGCACTAAACACAAGCAACCAGCTTGATGTCCCAGTGACCCAATATGAGGGATGGGTTTTGTGCAGTGGAAGTTGATCCAGCTTCAAATATTGGTAGATAATAAAATGAAGTTCCTGTCCCCAGGAGCATGTTCCCCCCTCATTTGGCACATTGGATTAAAGGAGGTGACATGGGCTGGCCCCATCCCACATGCATAAGAGAGTGTAAAATATGGATTTAAGTACAGGAGTGTTTGCAATAAAGCAGAATATCTCATTGCTCTACCCCTTTCCATGGTATGCAATATAATAGTATCATTAATCACACCATAAATCACTCCTGGGGTTGAGGTGTGGAGGAAAGCAGGGAGGGGTTTTATGGAAGACTGAGAGGGCTGAAAATAAGACAATTTCTCAGTGATGTCCAGTGATAGGACAAGGGCAACAGGTGCAAGTGGAACATGGGAGATTCCATGTAAACATGAGGAGAAACTTTTTGATGATGAGGGTGGCAGAGCCTGACAGGGGCTGCCCAGGGAGGTTGTGGAGTCTCCTGCTCTGGAGACATTCCAGACCCACCTGGATCTGTCCCTGTGTGACCTGATCTAGGTGATCCTGCTCTGGTGGGAGGGTGGACTGCCTGATCCTTCCAAGTCCCTTCCAACCCCTGACATGCTGTGTTTCTGTTTCTGTGAGGTTGGCAAGACCAGAGACAGGCTTCAGCCCCTGCCTGAGGAGCCAGCAGAGGTGAGAGGGACTGTGGGGAGAGCAGGGCACCAAGAAGCCAAGGCTGACACAGGGAGAACCTGATGGACTGAGGTCCCCACCTCATCAGTAGCTCATACGTTGGAGCAACACACATATATTGAGCAATATTTGTAAATATTATAATATTTGTCAATATTATAATATTGAGCAGGTTCTCCTTGCAAGAGTGATGCCTCTGCAGTGAGCTGAAAAGTACTGTATAATGGTCAGGAGACCTTCATGAGACATGGGCTTGTGAAACCTTCATTCTGGGATCTCCTCACTTTGCTGTGATGGACTCCATGGCCTCAGCACAGTTTCTAGGCATATACTATCTGTGCACCCCAACACTGACCTGAGTTTTACAGGCTGCACTTTTGCATGCCTATAATTCAAACCTAATTGCAATGACCTCACATAAAATAGTAATAACCAACTATCAATAATACTTTGGGAACTGTGGGGAAAAAAAAAATAATTAAGGGAAAATGTTCATTATTAATAAAAAACTGGTGCTGACGGTCAGGAAATTGAACCTTCTGCTAGTATTAGTTACAGGAGCCAAAAACATTGCTGCTGAATGTTTCTGGGGACTATATTTGCAAGATATTCTTCTACATCAAATCTTTGTAATCGCAGAGACATGGAAAATAAAGGCAGAAATCATAAAGGTTTCCTTTTCCTCTAGTAGCTACTCAGCCCAGGGTGTATTTATGTACAAGCAGAGAGCTGTCTTCATCCCAGCCTCTCTCCTCCTCCCTGCATCCCCAGGATGCAGCCCTGTGTGCAGTTAGCTGACGTTTCCCTAATGAATCAAAACATTTGCTCCAGAAATACAAGATGCAGGGCCAATATTTTCAAAAGCTGCCTTTAAAACTCTGGCAGGGACTGAGTGTGGTCATGTTTCCGAGTGTGAAGTTCTTCATGTATGAATGCTTGCACTCAGGATTTATTTGCTTGGACTGCACTCACATCCGTGAGGGGAGTGCGACCGTGAACCCAAAGTTTTCCATGTGCTATCTACTAGATGGGGGGAAAATGGGTTTAAAGGATTAGGAATCAGGTAAAGGCTAGAAAACTGGTAAGGATTTTCAGGTCTGGGATGGTGTTCAAGCCTGTAGAGCAGGGAGTGAGTAAGAGAAAAGGAAAAATGAAAAAAAAATTACGTTTACTTGAAGCAACCCCAGCAGTTTTGCTGCATTCACTACTATCTTTCTTTCCATGCACTTCACAGAGAAAACAGCCTTTCTGCACATGTCTGGGAGCACAGCAATGCCAAGCATGGTGCACAGATCCCAGAGGTGACTTCAGCCCTGGAAATGGTCTGGCCACATCAGCATCATCCAAAATCAAGACTAATTAGTCCTTGAGGGAGAGTATCAGCTCCAGTGCTGCGGTGTTAACATGACATGAGCCTGCAATGGGTACCTGAGTAAGGGCTTGTCTGGGGGTACTCACCCTGCTGACCTTGCCTGGGGACCCATCACACACCCCTGCTTCACACCTCATCTGTTACCTGCTGTGCTGAGAAGGGCCACAGCTCAACCTGAGCAAGATGTTTGCAACGTGTACTCTTGAATGTTTAGTGACACAGACTGGCCAGATGCATGGAGCAGGTTTCAAACCAGAAAGATCCCACTCGCCCCAGCCCACACTCAGTATCACCTCCATTTCTAGCCTTTTCTACTCTTAAAGCAATGCTGAATTTAAGACAGAAATAAAAAGCACCAAGACTTGTTGTAGCTTTGACAGAGAAAAGTGTGCTTGCTCAGGAAGCGTGAAATTAAAAGCTCTCGAGCATGCATTTGCCCAGCTCCACACCACGTGGACCTCCCCAGCTCTGCAAGGGCTGGGAGCTCACTAATTCACTCCATGGCCTCATCCTGCAAACATGCACCCCTGCAGGCAAGGCTTACTCATGGAAACATTATGCCTGCATTCCCATTAGTGACCTGCTCGGGAGGAACCTGCTCCCAGGGCTGCCCAGGGGACATGGCTGGCACTGGCCACAGGGCTCCAGCAGCACAGTCACCAAGCCTGGCCAAGAGCATGAGATCCCACGTGCCCTGAAGGACACCCTCTGGCCATGCTTAAGGCCACACTTGGATGTTTTCTGACAACACAGACACCAAAATCTCTTCTTGAAATAAAGTGACCTCCAGAAGCTTTCAACAGGCTCCAGACACGTGTCCAGTAGTTTTACTAACAGCAGCTCTCCTGCCTGCCCACCTCTGTGTTATAGATATTAGGGGTTGGAAGGGATCTAGAAGATCATCTAGTGTTACCAGAGTGTGCTTTGTGGTGCATTTTCCATGAAAATTTGCATGTTGTTGTTTCCCAACCCCTTCCAACAGCCTTCGAGTCCTCAGGGCTGGGCATGAAACACAAAATGGGCTCCTAAACGTTGAGTCCCAAATTATAGCAGTACCCTAAATGTTTGCAGGGTTGGGCAGTGGTCAGTCTCCTGCTCCTCATCTTCCCTGGTCAGACAGAGGGGCAAGCTGTGCTCTGATCCACAAACCATGTTTTCTGGTGCAAGAGAGGAACACACATGGTCTGGACACTTCATCACCTCCCCGGGCTCCCAGCTCAGACACTCCCCATAGAGGTTGTAGGTGTGCTCTGTGACACACAACCCTCTGTCCCTGCCTGTGCATCCTCCTGTTCTCTGCTGGGAGGCTCAGTGTATGTGATCAAACACTTTGGAAAAGAAGAAAGCCAAGAGCTTGCCCTTCTTTGAGAGATGGTGCATCAAAAAGTTGCTTGATTGCTCTCAAACCTAGACATTTGAAAGTTTTGTGTCCTCTGGAGAAAAACCCTCCCTGGGTTAGAGGTTTGTCCCCACCATGCCAGAGGTTCTCCCCAGGACCTCAGAAACCTCCCGAGGTCCCCGGTGCCTTCTCACAGTTCCGGGAGTGCCTGCCATGCCCCCCTCCTGCAGGGCTGCAGCTCCACTGGTAAGTGCACAACATGGATGTAACACGTTCCAGACTCCTCTGGTTTGACTGATGCTTATTTTGACAGCTCAGAGGAAACATTTTGCAAGATGCACAGTCAAAGGCTCTTTCAAGCCGAGCTGTGGGAAGCCTCGTGAGCTCTCCGAGGCACTATCCTCTCCCTCTCTCCCTCTGCCAGCTGCTCTGATGAAAGCTCCCTTTGCAGGCCAGAAGATACAGCAGGGAACAATACATTCCTTTAAATAGCATCCTAGCTGGCTTGAGGAGGCCATGAACATTTTACCTCACTTGTAATTTTCCTGTGGTTCAACCCTCTCTCCCTCAGCAGTCTGCTCTGGGCACCAGGGCCAAGCAATGGCATGGGAAGCCTGGAAAATGAGATGAGCTAAGCCACGATGGTCCAGGGAGCACTTGCATTCATGTCTTTTCCCAAACAGCACAGCACACAGCACAACACCTACTCTGTCCTGTGCTGCTCAGACTTTAATTACCCAGAGGTAATTGGCATATGAAGACACGGTGCTGAGGTCAGCAGAGGAGACCTTGCTCCATCAGGGACTGATGTCAAAGAGATGAGTGCTTCCATAATGCGTGGTGCTGGGCAGAAGATGCTCCTCTAACTTAATCTTTAAGAAAAAATGACATTTTTCCAGGCACAAAGCCAGCTAAAGAGGTCCCTGAATGTCCTCCTCAGCCCCATGAAACCCTCTGTAAACCAGGACTCTCCCAATATCATTAATTGGTATTTTAAGAAGTGCACAGACCCCATTTGCAGCACGACCCACGAGCAATGGTTTTGGCACAGCAGCAGGAGAGAAAACTGCCAAGCAGCAGCAGGAAAGCATTTTGGGCATGGGGATTCCCTTAAAGCAGCTTTGCTCAAGAATTTTGAACAGGGCTCTGCCTCCTGGATGAGCAGCTTGAGTGCAATGCTGAGAGGTTTATAATTTTTATATAGAAAGAGATATTTAGAATAGTTCCCACTATCCCGCCCCATAGGAAATTTTGAATAAATTGGCAATAGCAGTCTGGAGCCTAAATAAAACATAAAAAGAGGAAAAATTGTTTGGGGGGGAAAAATATCAAAAGGATCATTTTCTCTGCTGAAAGCTGAATTTCTTCCACAAAAAAAAAGAAAAAAAAAGAAAAAAGAAAGATATTTTGCCACTCCCCAGAAAACCAGCTTTTTTCCATGAGTATTTTTTAATGGTTGCCTCATTGTCTTCAATGTTCCTGCTGCAGAGCCTCCCAGCCCTGCCCTCAACTCACTGCACCCATCAGCTTGTGTACAGCCTCTCTGGGACACGAGGCTTCCCTCTCATGCAGCTCACAGCACTCCCAGGATAGGTGTTTAATCAGGTTACATTACTGATGGCAGTGCTTGGACACAGCTGCAGCTTTGAGACCCTGAATGTCTGTGCTCACAGAGCACATCAGAGGTGCTGGGATTTCTCTCTGCTTTCATTTCTCTGCACCACCCTGTGCTTCTTGTCTTGTTCTGCCACTGCCCCAAAACATCTACCTCTTATGCCAAAGGCTTGATGCTATGGACATAACTGGTGGCACTGCCATACTTTCTGAAGTTATGACACAAGGGTCTCAAGCAGACTTAAAACAAGTGTCCCATGACTTGCAGGGGCATTTTAGGGACTTTATCAGGTGTTTTCCTTTGTTATACAGATCTACAAAGGATAACTTAAATCACAAATCTTGAGGGTTTGTTTGCTGTTCTAAATGATTTCTATTAAGAAGACCTACCAGAAATCAGTTTATCAGAAAGCAGTAGAAAAAGAGTTGCATCCACATGGAAGTGACAGCAGAAACAGATCTTCTCTAAGCTGGGAATATCTGGCTTCTCTATGAGCTTTTACCTTAAGAAAATAATTTTTTCATATTTGCTTTACAATTAGAAAATTGGCCTCTTGGGGGCCTTAAGTGCTACATCTAGATGTTTTTTAAGCAGGGAGAAATTTAATGAAATTTAACAAGAGCAAGTGTAGAGTCCTTCATCTGGGGAGGAACAACCCCATGGATCAGTACAGGCTGGGGGCTGAT
>JANHGL010000421.1:45489-57078 GCA_024611195.1 Ceyx melanurus | reverse complement strand
GGGTGCCAGAGCTCTGGAACAGGCTGCCCAGGGGGGTTGTGGAGTCTCCATCTCTGGAGACACTTAAGACCCCCCTGAATCTGTTCCTGGGTGACTTGGTCTAGGTGATCCTGCTCTGGCAGGGGGGTTGGTCTTAGATGATCTTCTAGCTCCCTTCCAACCCCTGACGCTCTGTGATTCTGTGAAGCACCTCCAGGGATGGTGATTCCATCACCTTCCTGGGCATCCTGTTCCAATGCCAAGTCTGCTTACCACAAGCACCCAACTCCTCCACACCAACCACTGAAGCCAACCACTGCTTGCGATGTCTCAATCAGCTTGTTCAGTGTGGACACATCACAGTCCCCAGGACAGCAGGAGGGAGAGGAGGAAGACGAAGCCTCAGACGAAGGCTGGTACCTGTGTGTTTGCCATCCCCCGGGCCGGGCAGAATCCTCCTGCGAGCGCATCCATCCGCAGCCCTGAGAATGAAGTATTCAGCAACCACTAAACACACAAACAGGCAGTAGGCGCCAGAATCCTCAGCTGTGGCTCCCTGGACTGCGCTGGGTTGACGCTGATTTAAGCCAGCTGAGGATCCGCTCCAGCAGGCCAAGTCCCGCCGGCCTACCTCGAGCTGATGGCTGGCTGACGTGACGGCTGAGTAAGGTTCCCAGTTGGGCTGACTGGAAGCGTGAGCGGTGGCCGATGCGGAGCTGCCGTGGCTGACTCCAGCCCTTTGTCTCCAGCGGTAACCAACGGGGTAATAACCCACACCACGCCGCACGCGGTCGCTCGCCCTCTTCTCCAGCAGCGTGTTACTGAGCTCCGTGGTGAAAAGGCATGCACAGACACAATGGGGCTGGGATTAAGCCCAGCTGCATTACCAGAGTAAATACTTCTGCTGCTGACAGTTTGTCTGTAGGGATTTGGAGAGAAGTTTTGTGCATCTACTTAGGCGACATATGGTTTTATTTTCCCCGTTAACAAAAACAGTAGTGGTCAGAAGTCAACACCCTCTGATGACTGTTCGGTGGCCAATGTGGAATGGGCTCGGTGGTCTAAGTCCAGTTCCTTACACGTCCACATAAAGATGATCCTCTGCCTGAATTCCTCTCTCACTTGGCACTGTGGTTTACAGTCTCCACAAGGGGTTTCTGAGGTTAATCCCATCTGTCCTCCTTCCTCATTGAAAGCAATGGGTGACGTGGTTAGGGTTAAGATACTTTGCTAGCTTCTTTAATTCCCCTTGTGATGAAAACCCCTCCACAATCTGTTTCCTTGAAGCCTGAAGAGAGTCAGAATTAATCCGCATTAGCCAGCAGCCGGGGCATGCCAGCTAGTCAGACTTCTAAAGCAAACAGAGCCGAGGAGAATGAGCATCATGCCAAGAACACAAATGGTCTGAATTTAGCCCTTCATCTCCAAGCCGAACGCATACTGTGCTCCAAAGATCTCTGCAACACTCAGTCAACAGCTGGTCACCTTCACATCTGAAACCGAGAAGAAAATCCACAAGGGCCTGGCTTTATATTTGGCGATGACTTCAGTGGGGTGGTAAAGGGCAAAAAGTTGGCTGAGCTTCCATGGGTGCCCATCTCACATAACTCCAGTGAAGTAATTGGCAGATGCTGGCACCCAGCATCATTGGGAAGGAAAAAAACAACCACCACCACCATCGAACTCTCCATAGCTGATCCCCCTAAAAGATTTTAGAGTTTCCGAGGTGTGAGGTTTTTACACTGAGGTCCTGAGAGTTACAGCAACCAGAGCACAACTAACAGGGTCACAGGCAGCTCCAGAGCTGCAAAGGGGTGTTAACTAGACCCAACACATGAAGTAATTGTTTTTAAGGGAGTGTTTCCAAGGTGGAACACAGCACTGCAGAGCAAGCACACTAAGACAGGTGTAATCCCAGGCACAGTGGTGGGAAGCAAGGCTGGAAAATCACAATTAAGAAGCCAAGATATGTTGCCTAATCTAGATTGCCCCACTAAGAAGAAGGTAGTTTTATTGAGATCCAGACCTTGTGTGATGTCCAGCTACTCCAACCATGTGTTTGCCACCCCTGGATGCTACTAACACCTCTGGAAGCTGAAGGTCTAAAGTATTTTGCAGAGGATGCTCAACCTGGTCATGGACAGCCAGCAATGCACAGGCAGCCAGGGCTGGAGGAGATAAGCCAGGAAAAGAAAATGCTGCAGCTCATGTTGACAAGCAAAGGGAGATGGAAAAGGGGCCATCACAGGCCTGTGGTGCATCATGCGTCCATCCACGGAGGAAGAAATTGTTTTTCATTGTTTTCAGAAATTGTTTCAGTTCCTATGAAGGATAATTGTGGAAAACAAAAGTTTATCTTAACATTTTTCTACAGAAGTTCGGGGGTTTTCATTCAAAAGGCAAAAACTGAAAAATGTTTGGTTTCTGGCAATCAAAAACTGGAAACTTTTTGGCCACAAACCAAAACAATTTGGGGTTTCTGGGTTTTGGTTTTGTTTTGGATTTTTGCCAAACTCCTTAGCTTTCTTTTGAAAAGAAAAAAGGATATTTTTCAAGCTTTTTCTTTCTCAATGAAAACCCTAAAATTGTTGTTGAAACTGGACATTTACCATAGAATTATTTTTTTTTTAAGGCATTTTCTGAAAGAATTAATGTTTTAAATGAACGATTTTGTTCAGCTCTGTAAGCAGATCCCTTGGAGGGACTATCACACCCTCACTTTTATCTCCTCTCCCCAGCTCACTTTTCTCTGCCATGGGACGTGCCACTGGCTGTGACCTTAGTCTGGTTTTGATGCCCACATGGCCAAGCTGCAGCCACGCTGACCCACCCCAGGGACAAACAACTCTGAGGTGGGAATGGCTCGAGCTTTTTCTGTGAAATACCAACTATCTCTGTGGAAATAAAGACGTGTTGCAAAGGGAAATGAGTGTCTAGAGTCTAGATTCAGCAGTTCTTGCACTTGGGCCATATTTAGAGCTATGGTTCTGGGAGATGAAGGAGCTGGTACCTGTTCTCCAAAGCACCCAAATGTCATTTGCCCACAGTTAGAGCTGTTGGCCCTGGGTCCACTATAAGCTCCACAAAGTAGGAGGCTGTTAAGTAGTAGTGTGCATTACTATTCAAGGTTTGGCACAGGAAAAGTGGACATTAAAGATGGACAGGGGAAATTAGCTGTTACAGACTTCTGACTCAAACACAATGCTAGAGACTAAAAAGAAAGCAAAGAGCTTTAATACTTTCCCACCCCAAGTCAGAGCTGAAGAATGAACCCAGATCAGAACTGAGAAAATGTTTGCACCCCATCTCTAGGGATAACTGATCAAACCCAACACTGAAACCAGAAACCTCACAGAAGAGAGGGAAATTTGGACTGGAGTCTGGGTGCCAGAGTTTAAGACTGCATTTTTATGAGGCAGATCCAAACTACAACAAATTTCCAGTTCCTTAAGTTCTGTGAATGTGCATTTGGACCGGGTTTGTATTTCCCTCTTCCAATCAAGCTCCAATTAAATGGTCATCAAAAGAGCCATTCTTTGTCCAGTTAAAACTAAGAGATATTGTGTCTTTATAACAAAACAGAATCATTTAAGGCTATTTTTTTTCCCCCTGGAAATATTTTTTCTTGTTTTCAAGGTTCATTGGATATTTTCTTTGGTGGAGGCATTGAACTAGATATTCAATGACCTTGCCAGAGATAGGACTCCTGTGAGGAAGGCCAGGAGAAAAAAGGCCAACACAGGGAAGGCAACCATGAATGTTGATGGTAAGTGGGGGAATACATCAGGAAAAGAGGTGAAGACTCTCAAATTTAGATAAAAATGGGATTTCCATGCAGCAAAAATGCCAATTTGAAGGAATTTAATCGGGGTGTTTGCAGGGATCAGCCAAGACAAGCACTGATGACATTAAGAGATGGATTTGTGGTGGACTGGAGAAGGGAAGGAGTAAAGAACAGATGGCTGAGTGAGGAGGAGACAGGACAGGGGCTGGTTATGATCTCTGTCAGGAGCTGGGGACGCATCAGATGAGGCAGAGAGCAGGTTCTCATGGAGCAGGTGAAGACAAGAGGGTAATGAAGGATTAAAAGGGCTGGGTGGTCAGTAAAGAAAAGGAGTAGATGAGGTTCTGCACTTTTTTTCCACACATTTGGATAACAATGTCCCTCACACTATTTTTAATCTGATTTGCAGCAAAGTTTATTTACTTCTTGCCATAGTGCACTGCTGCCTGTGCTGAGCTGTGGTTAACAGTGCTGGTCCCTAAGCCCAAGGTGAGCAAGGCAAGGGTTAGTTCATATATTAGTTAGTTCATATCTTATAATTAGAATATTAGTTCAAATAACTGCAAAAGGTCTCTCTGTTGCAACACAGTGAAAGCACAAGCACAGCAAATTGCTGTAATTCACCTGTTAGTGTTGTGTATCTGAATCCTCAAAATACAGAAGACACATTCTGTCATGAACACAAACCTAGAAACAAGCTGGAATACCAGCACAGGCTGGTTTTAGAGACCCTTAAAATAAGCAGTTAACCTGGAAGGTGAGTTGGGGATGCTCACGATGAAAGCTTCACAAATGGAGAGGTTGGAGAGAATTCATATTGATTTATTCCAACATTTGAACTGTAATGTTCTTATAATAAACCATGCCCCAGGAGTGGGTATTATTTGCATTGTTATGACACCAGATAGTGAGAAACCCAAGAAGGGGAAACTGAGGCAGGGCCAAGGTTTGACATGCAGCAGCATAAGCTACCTCCTGGTCCTTTATCAGGATTGCTTGCACCCCTCATGGACTCTCATAGTTAAGAGAATCTGGGAAGCTGTGACTCTTTTGCTCTCCAAAGCCCTCATGGAGGAAAAGCCCAATTAAGTGGTGGTTATTACAGCAGGTCCTTGAGTCTCCAACACAACCAGCAGCAATTAGGCAGGAGGCAGCTACTGGGAGGGATGTCCCACTGCCCAGCCGGGTAATTATCACAGCAGCTCAGCCAAAACCATTTGACAAAGCAAACCAGCTGCAGGCTGTGGGTGTGGGAGATAGCACATGTCCAGCAGAACCAGAAACAATAACCTCTTCTCCTTGATATTTTTGCTAAAGATCAACGAAGACAAGCACACCACACTCCTGCAGAGCAGCAGAGAGCAATATGGCTTTCTGGGGAGCACCTGGAATAAGAATCAGGAGTACTATGGTTTTGTTGGAGAACTGAAAATTCCCTGCTGCCTCCCTTGCCCAGGGACACGGAGGTGGCAGGTGAGAGCTGCTGAGCAGGGATGAGCTGTGGCATTGTTTTGAAATATGGAGCCCATGCAGCAGCAGCATCCCTGCAGAGAAGGGCTGGTGGCTGCCTTTAATATCCCCAGTAAAACACTGATGTGGACTTTAAGTGATGGAAAAGCTTTGGGTTTGTTTCCTGAAAATAGGAGATTTCTGTTGCCTGTAACCTTGCGTACACTCCTGCCTCAGTTTCCCCATGTCTAAGATGATTGTATCTGTGTTAGCTATCTCATCAGTTGGCTCAGCCACATTACATGATGCCTTCTCTCTTGTCATCAAACAAACTGGCCAGAGACCAGCCCAGATCCCAGGGGCTTTCTTCTGCCTCTCTGTGCCACCAGATGCACCTTCAAGAGATGTCTTCCCTCTCTGTGGTCACAAGGCCTGGGGTTGAATGTGAAATGGCCATTAGCATCTCCAAAGCTGTTCTTCCCTCCCAACAACGAGTTGCCTGCTGGCAGGGATGGCTGATGCACGGGAGAGAGCAGAGAACCAAACACAGGAGAGACAAACTAGGCTGCAGGCATGGATGGGACAGGAACTGAAGTTATTTGAAATTGCTTATGCAGCTCCTTGCCACCTATAACTTGATCTAGGTGCCCCTGCTCTGGCAGGGGGGGTTGGACTAGATGATCTTCTAGGTCCCTTCCAACCCCTGACACTCTGTGATTCTGTGATCAGCAATGTGTTTAGTGGTGTAGCAGGACAAAGACAGGTAAAGAGAAGGAGCAGAGGTTGCACTGGGGGAATATACCACCACCAGTGTACTGTCATCGCCACCCCACAAGCTCTCTGCCAAGACCTCTGCAGGTAGACAGTATTCCCCTAGTTTTTTCTGGTATATGGGTGTCCCAGCACATCACAGCATGGTGTAGATCTGCCTGGGAGGAGATCAGCATGAGTTGCACATCCAGCATGTGTCAATGGCCAGGACAGGACCTCTTGGCATGAATGCTAGTGTGACAAACAAGGCCTTCAGAAAACAAGAACAAGGAAAAAAGCCAACATTTTTTCAGAGTAGCAGCACAAAGACATCTATTTCCATTTGTATACTACTATATGTAGCAGTTCTCTACCCAATTTTAATTTTTTCTCACCATCCAAATCTCTCTCTTCTGTGCCATCTCAATGTATTTGGAGTAATCTTCTGCCTTCCTTCAAACAGCCAGCCAAGACCTCTCCAATAGGTCCCTCATGAGCACTGTTTGTTTGGTGGAGCATGATATGCTGCATGAGCAGCTCATGAGGTCCCAGCCTCAGCCTCTCACCACATTATCAGTGCCTGTGCAAATCCACTAACCATTAGCAAATGCCTTCTCAGAGGTCTCTTCAACCTGCAAATCCATTTACACTGAAATTGCCCGACACACAGCACTTGGCCTAGATGAGTAACGGACTGTGTGACCTCCCAGCGACCAAGCATTGCTAATATCTCAACTATTTCCAGCCTTTAATAACTTAATACAATGCCATGAGAACGATTTGATTGAATGCACAGTATCTGTAGCAGCTAATTAACCACGCTCACCCGGAGAGGTTTTGGACTTCATACAACCTTTCAATATAATTACAAATTTTTAACAGCAAAATGAATTTCAATCCAGCTGGACACAGCAATCCATCTTCATCTCCAGATAGAAAGTAGCACAAGCTGTATTAACATTTAAACAAAAGCCCTGGGCAGCAGAGAGAGACCAGGAGCACGAGCAGATGTGTGGGATGAATTATGGCTGGACGAGTGGAGGGCACTGCACTGCACAGGTCAGACCCTCAACATGGCCACACTTTGCTGAATTGACCTGTAATCCCTGAGTTTAGATTTCATGGCAAAGGCAGGGCCCTCTGGCTCTACCTGTGTCTCCTCTGGAGGACCAGGTGTGTTGCTGCTGCCTCCTCCTCTCCTGCATTACACAGCACAGCAGGCACTGTGGTCACATCCCTGATGCTTTAGAGCTGTTTCCCAGCAAGGAGGGTCTGAACACAACACCCCCCATCTCCCCTCTGCATATGCAGCCAAGAAAATGTCCCAGTGGTCTTCTCACTCTGGAAGGTGTCTCCTGGGAATCTTCTTCCCTCCTGTGAACCATGCCTGGAGCTTCTCCCAAAGATTCCCACCTTTCCCATCTTCCCAGACATGGGTGGTGTGCAGCTGCTTACAGGGGGATGAGGATTTTGGGTACAGAGCCTGCAGGGTCAAAGTTTGACCACACTTGCTAGAGCCATGATGAAATTCAGCATTTCAGGTAATTGAGGGGAGATGGAGATGTTTGTAAAACACATCAGATGTGTGACTGGGGAAAGGAACAGCTTTGGGTCCACCCCACATGCAGAGCATCTCTGCACACGAAAGTGGTTTTTGGCATTAATGGGTGTAACAAGAGTGGTGTGGGGGCACTCCCTGAAAACTCAACAAACATGAGACACCTTCCCAGCCACTTCCCAGGTAATAATTACAAGAGGGGAAAAATACATTTGCAATTCTAATTTGCTTTCTTGGTTTGGGCTTCTGCATTCAGAGAAACTCTCCTAAAAGCCAAGAAGGTGAGAAGCCTTAAGGGAAAGGTGAGATTTTTCCTTCAACAAGCAACTACCTGTCCTCAGCTGCTTGGACAACATATTTTAAGCCTTTCTGGAGCCTGTACTACTGTAAAGCCAGCACAGTTGATTTCTGTGGAAATGCCCCCAGTTTACACTGGTGCAAGAGGAGGATTACACTGACACTAAAAGACAGAAAAACAATGAGAATCCAATACAGATGTCCTACAGTGAGTAGCATTAGTGGGTGTTAGTAGAATAAATAGATAAGATATAAAGGAACTATTTTGTTCTTGCTGTTAAGGACCTTTCAGATTCCTACTTAGCTTGTATCTGTCAAAGACAATTTTTTTTTTTCCCCAAGAATTTGTGAAACATTACCATAAATCTGTCCCACACAGAATTTTAATTGCTGAGTTCAAAACTAGGCTGACTCTGCCAAATGTGATAGCATCAGCTGGTGGCATCATTTGTCATTGTTACAGGCAAATAAACCAGTGAGTTAATCAAAGGGGATGAAAAATGAGGTGCTTTCATTTTTTTTAAGTCCCGAATCCAATTCCTTCTCCTTTCTTCTCACCAGTTTGCACCAAAATGCCAACAGCAGCAGCTGGCCAAAAGGCACTCATTCAAAAATCCATCGTAGACAACACACAAGCACATTCTCAGCTGATAAAATCAAGGGCAAACAGGAGGAGACAATAGGAAGTAGGAGACAAGGAAAAAGAATACATTCTCTGGACAGTGCAACTGAAGGAGATGAGTGGCTTCCAAATCTTTGCTCTGAATATACCAGTTCTGGCCCCAAGCAGACCCAAACTAGACAAGAAGATAATGGGTTTTTGGTCAAAAGGCACCCTGCTTATCTCCTTTTAGGTGAATTCTTTGGAAAGGCCAGAATTATTTACCAGATGGACATGTAATGTGAACTTCATGGAGTACCTCAGGCTGATAGAACAGGCTCTCTAATGCTCAAGGGATTCAGTTAAAGTGTTTTCCTACCTCATATAGATTAATAACTTCCCTGGCCCACTGGGAAGAAAAGATGGGGACTCTGGAAGTCCATGGACACACACAGGCAGTCACAAATGAGCACAGTGATGGGCTTTGCATTTGAGCTGGCAGATGAGTGGATTTGATGACAGATGAGTGCTCCTAACCTGTTACAACTGCAAAGTAAATGCAAAAGTGGAAACCTTTGCATGGTGCCTTATGGTTGACCCAGTACAGAATCAAAGTCTCCCAAGTCCATGGCCAATATCAGCAAGAGCATTTATCCTCATTCTGAATATTTTGAAGGTGTCTTCTCATAATTTCTTTTCCCCTTAGGCCACCACCTACTACCTCTCCTAGCAAACTTTACTATAATCTAACCCAACTAGGCCTGTGCTTAAATGTATTTGTAGAGAAGTGGAAGACTAAGAGGAAAACAAGGTGTTCTGCACAGCTCTGTCCTCATCCTCCACCCAGCTGCCCCTACCCCAGACACAAAAACCCCAAAACCTTGCACATATAATAGTTCTCATTCCTCCAGCCTTTTTCCCTTTCTTAATTTTCCCTCTCTTTAGCAAGAGAATCACACTTTTACTGTCCCTTCACCTGAATTTTGTTCAGGTAGGATCAGAACAGAGAAAGAGTGAGGACCCACTCCTTTAAACTCCCTTTTATTGGTATCTTCACAGCCAGAGATGAGAAGATCTGGCCCTGACTGGGGGATCAGATGGGGCAGGATGAGCTGCTCAGCTTTGCACTTTGAGATGCCAGAAGAAAAAGTTGTTTTCTTCCTCACTATTTGTGGAATATTTTCCTCAACAGATGTTGAAGAGATGGGGAGAACAGTGACATTCCCTTGCTCAGAGATCCCACAGTTTTTAAGACTTTTAAACTTTCCCCAGAAAAGTGTGTAATTACCCCAGATCCCAACAGCATCTGTGAAAAAAAAACCAAACCAAAACCAAACCCAAAACCCAAACAAAATGGTAATATAGAGAAAAATAAAGTTGCCTCTCCCAGAAATTGACCTTCTGTTCTTTGAATTTGACCTCCAGTCCACTAATGTGTATGAAAATACCCTCCACAATGAATCATAGAATCATAAGCAATTATCTTAATTTTTATTACACAGGAATTCCTTTTCCTGTCAGATGGGGTTTGAGTGAGCTGAGCACTGCTCATGGCATCTCTAGTTCCTCCCAACAGCTATCACAGTGGATGATCTCACAGAATGTGCATTTCCCCTCCATAAAATTTCCAACTGGGACCACATCCCTACAGATTTCTTCCAGCCCAGAAGAAGGGTGAATCTGATTTGTCCCTTCAACTCAACAACAGCAGTGTCTAGATATAGTGCACCCAGATTTTAGGAATAAAAGGTCAAGACAGAAGAGAGAAATTGTTGTAAATAAACAAATGGAAAGCAAATACATGCTAGAAAAAAAGAAATAAACTGGAAAAAAAAATAAAAAGCAGCAGCATGAAGGAAATTTGGAATAATAACTGGTACAGTAGCAAGTTTCTGCAGGTAGAATGGATGACCAAGATGTCTTTATTGGCCTGTCCTGCAGCAATCAGCAATCTTCACACTGGTTAGTGCATAGCAGTTGTCCTCAGAGGTCAAGTCATCCTATAAGGCTCAAGATCATCTCCTTTACCACGAGTGAGAGACCCTACTGCAGAGGAACATGGTTGGTGGTGGGAATGCTCAGGGACGTGGTTTAGTGGTTTAGTCGTGGGATTGGCAGTGTTGGGTTAATTGCTGGACTCAGTAATCTTAAAGGTCTTTTCTGACCAAAATGAGTCTATAATTCTATGAATATCTTGAGCTAAGCATAGACTTTGTATCCCCATCTCTGGCATCACAGAATGTTGGTCATGGTCTCAGCCCCCAGTGCCCTGGGCCAGTGGCTCACTACATTGGCATGTTCCCATTCTGAAAGCAGAAACCAAAGCAAAAACATGTGTCATCCTGCCAAAACTCACAACTCCACCCCAGATCTCATGACCTTTGAAAGCTCAGATCTTGCAAGCAGGTCTTTTGCCTCTACCTGGAAAGAATTCCTTGGTGCAGAGCATCCTGTCCCATTCACCCATACAAGAAGAAAAATAGTGTGTGTTTTCATTCAGCCCTACCAATGAGCTCTCGGCCCCACTGAAGAGAGCCATTGTGGAGTGACTGCATTATAAAAGATGTTAAGACCTCTTCCAGACCATAAAATATGCAACAAAACAGAGTGCCAAATACCAGTCCTTTCCATGGCCCAAGACAAAGAGCTGCCCTGCAAAGCATTAATCCCTGCAGCTGCCTTGAACTATTCATGTCTCTCAGCTTTACGTAAGGAGCCATTCCATTCCAGCTACCACTCTCCCCAGAACAGAGATTTGCAGAGTCTTTAGCACAATTAAAGGTCATTCTGTGAACAGAGAACCCAAAGATTTGAATGGCAGGCTGTGAATTCTTAGCAGAGAAGGCCAAACTATTTATTTAAAGTGAGGAGTAAATTTACCCCAAAACACAGATACGATTGTGTGTCCCTTACAGACCTCAGCATCCCTTTCTTTCAGCTAATAACTTCATGGTTAGCACATTTCCTTGCACTGTGAGGAACCCCACTTCCATTTCCTCCTCTTCCTGAGGTGACCTGAACACATCTCCATCTTCCTGCCCCAAACCACAGGACAGAGCTATATATTACTATATATATTACATTACTAAGTCACAGATTCACAGAATCACAGAGTGTCAGGGGTTGGAAGGGAGCTAGAAGATCATCTAGTCCAACCCCCCTGCCAGAGCA
>JANHGL010000421.1:27731-41038 GCA_024611195.1 Ceyx melanurus | reverse complement strand
GTGCTCCAACTTGCACCCATTGCCTCTCATCCTGTCATTGGATGACACTGAGAAAAGTCTGGCTCCATCCTCTCTACGCTCACCCTTAACATATTGATAGACATTAATGAGGTCCCCACTAATAAAGAAGGACTGGTTGGGGGCATTAGGGTTGGGAACAGCCTAGGTGATAGTGATCATAATATGATAGAGTTTAGTATTATACAAGGAGGAAGTAGAGCAGTCAGTCTCCCTCCTGGATGCATCCTCTGGGACCTGTGTTAGATTATACTCAGATTATAATCCTGCCTGGCGGGGGGGTTGAACTCAATGATCTCCAAGGTGTCTTTCAACCCCTGATGCTCTGTGATGCTGTGACACTGTGATGCACCAAACACGGTATCATCAGCTCAGGGCTCGGCCAAAGCCCCTCAGAATGAAAGAAGCCCCTCAAAAAGAAACCTTCAGAAGACGCCGGGCGCCTCCCGCGAGAAGCACCCTGCTTAGCTTTTTATCTCCTGCCTCCAAATTTCCCTATTATTTTAAAGCTGTAATTGAATTTCAATCCTCTGTGTGTGTGTGTGTGTGTGCGTGAAGAAAGGAAACACTTCTCCCCAGATTTACTGCATGTCTGTGACTGTGTGGGCTGTTTTGACTCTGCAGCGCAGCAAACCGCGCTATTGGAACGGGTTCAAACTTTTACAGTCCTTCAAATTGGGGCTGGAGCCGGAGAGGAAATACTAAAATCCTGTATATACAACTTCTGTCTGTGAGGGGGAGAGAAATTCCATGAAAATTAAGAACTCAATGATGTATAAATTTATATTCTGTTTAAAGGGTGGGTTGAGTTTTTTCTTTTTTTCTTTTATTTTTGGGGTCTTTTTTTTTTTTTTTCTGTTGAAAAAACAATTGAAGTCTTACATAAGGAAACCCAGGATCTTTAAATAACACTGGGTCCTGTGAGCTGGTGGTAGAATAGGGGCTCAATCTTTTTAAGCCAAGCCATCTAATTAGCATGTAAGCCAAGTTTTATGAAGGTGAGTCAGTTCAGACGTGTTGCTCCTGAGAAAGCCGAGCCAATTTCTTTTTAATGGCATGTGCTGTGAGTAATTAAACCGGATTCTGCAATCAGCATATTGTCCTTCCCGGCTGCAAACAGCCCCCAGTCAGCTACAGTCAACAGGCACATCCACAGCAGGGACTGGCAAGCCCCATGGCCAGGATGGAAGGAGAGGATTCAGGATGCTTTTAGCACCCTCTGATGGCTGCACAGCCTTACCCCAAAGAGCTTTTTGGTACCAAAGAAAAAAAGGAATCAGATATAACAACCTCATTTCGGGGTTTACTATCCCACTACCACGATGCCCAGTGCCTGATACCCAGCTGCTCCAGCAGGACAGTGCTAGTGTGGCACTATTCTGGAAACACAGACACTGGGGACCCCCCCTCGGTGGCTTTCCAAAGGGATCTCACAACCTCCTCGGCTTCTGCACGGGGCTGTCAGCCAGAAGGAAGCTGCTCTAACCAGGACTGTTCTCATACTGTTTCCATTATGTTTTTATGACTGTCATGTGGACAGGGGAACAGGGGAGGCGGGGGGGAGACAAATAAGGGAAAAAGAGAAGCAGGACGTCAAGTTCTGCCTTTGAGGAGGGCACTGACAAAAATGCAATGGAACTCCCTCTAGCACATACTGGCAGAAACTGAGCGAGCACAGGCAGATGGGAAGGACCAAGCACTTCCCTCAAATGCAGTTTTACAGCTCCTCTTGCAAGCAAGAAGGCTGCAACCTCGGTCCCCCCCTTCCTTTTTCTGTTGAGGTGGGGTTTTTTTGTGCTGGGCAATTTGCTCTCTAGCACACAGGTCAGGAGAAAGCAAGCACAACAATTTGACAAATTGCTTTCTGCCTGGGAACCCTTGCATGGCTCCAGAAGGATGTGACACTCAGCCCTTCCCCAGCTGATGCCACAGGCTTTGGCCCCAGTGGTGACAGCACACGACCCTGTGGGTCACAGCACCATAATGGGCATGTCACAGTGAACCCCAGCACTGATGAGTGTCCCCAGACCCCCGAGGACAAACCATCTTGTCCCCCCACCCCTGTGACAAACATCTGACCCTGCTTAGCCCCATCTGGAAAACAGGATTATTTTAATTCACTCATATCCCTCAGCTGGCTCCCACTGGTGCTAATGGATTAAAGTGCTGCAGTTTGTCCCTGCATTGATGCCACCATGCTGGAGGAGAGCTCTTCTCTCCCATCCCACACAGATGTCCATGCCACCAGGCTTTAGCTCTGCTGCATTGGTCTCCATCAATCCCTGCCCTCCCTCAACATGTCAAAATGTTTCTGGAGTATGTCCCACTGCCAAAGGGAAGAAAAACAGGAATCTTGCAGAATTTGTCTGTGAGAAAGAAGTTTTCTAACCTGGTCAGGGCATGAAGGGCAGAACCAAAAACTTCTCGTTTGATTGAGAAATGGGTGGTGATACCAGGACTGGCTGTTAAAGGCAGAGGCAAGAGATACTGATGAAAAAGGGGATTAATCTTCTCAAGTACTCACTAAAAACCCTGCACTGAATGCAAGCTCTTTCTATAGCTGGTCCTCACTGTGATATCTCCTGAAATGAAACATTTTCTGCCTTGGTGTCAGGATACAGACAAGGCTCAAAGCAGCTCATCACATTCACATTGGTTGCAGCCAATATTCTCACAACATTAGGGCCAGGTGAGTATAACTAGGATGGATTATCTAGTCCATGCATGGTCACATGTTCATCAATACTGTTTTAACCTGTCCCCAGAAAATGTCATTTTTATCACGGAAATTTTTTGACCACATGAAAACCATCAGACATAAAATGCACATCATTGCCTTATGGGAGATACAATTTTTGCCTGGGGTTTCCACTTTCTGCAGGCTCAGGAGATGCAGCCAGACTGCACCACGAGAGCATCTTCCAACCAAAAAGGAGACACCAGAACGAGCAACCAGGTGGCAGAAACAAAATGGGTCAGGAAAAGCAAGTTACCACTTCCCTTTTCAGATGCAACATTTTCAGTTCTGTTTTGACAGACCCGAAAATACTTTTGTTTTCACCAAAAGTTTCTGCAGAAGAAAAATCACTTTCAGACAAGGACTCATCATTTCCTTCCTTTCTGCTGAGTAATGACGTAGAAGCCATAAGCACTGGTGAAGTAGGAGAGCCACATAAATATAAGCTAAAATGCAGCTATATTTCCTTCCTGTGGAATACTGTCAGCCCTGTAAACTCTGCACTGTGAGCAGCTGGGTCAGAGGTGGAGGGGAACAATAAACAGTGTGGGAAGCCACTGCTGGAGAAGGTCCTGGAAACCCCAAGAGCAGGTCCCACGTGGTGCCATGGGCTCTGTGCTGAGTTATTGTGGTCCTCTAGGCAGTTACAGGCCAAAGAGGTGATAAGAAACCAGAGAAAGGTGGAATAGCTGCTGAGGGGGTCACCTAACACATCTGTGCCAAAGTCATGATTTCCATCCCTTCACGTCCTGTGTGGAGTTAGCAGAATGCCAAAGACGGGCAGCAACTTCTTGCTCTCAGTTTCTGACCTTTTTTTCCCATCTGCATGATCCAGGAGAGAATGCACCATGCCTTAGTATCATTTTTTAAGCCACCCAGAGGTAGAGAGGGCACCATCCCTCCAGCTGAGTGACTATGGCAGGAAGAGACATCTCTGAATGGAAATGTCAAGGTTTGGTCTCATTGCACCACTCCTTAAACTTCTCAGGGAAAAAGGAAACCAGCTGAGTTTGGGCTCTCACCAATGGGTTGTGGTATTTCATGAAGCATCAGCACAGCTCCTTCCTCAGTTGCTAGCAATTTCTTGGCATCCTTTTGGGAAGGCAGAGTGACTACACAACACAATGTAATGGGGACTCCATCTCCCAGGCATCATCACACTCATGCGCTCCCACCTAGGACAGGCTGGCAGGGACATCAGCCTCCCCAGGTTGCCCTGCAGCTCCTCACTGGGTTTGCCAGCCCATTCTGCCCCAACACCCTGGGCTGCCAGCCACTGTCAGGCCAGATGTGTCTACACATCTCTGCTCCCTAGGTAATCAACTTCTTAAAAAGCTCATTTAGGCCAAAAAACCAAAAGCTGAGAGGAGACACGGTTACTATTATAAACACATCAGGGGCAAGCACTAGGGAGGCAGTTGAGCTATTGAAGCTAAAAGACAATGTTGGCACAGGAACAAATGGGCATGAAGAGGCCAGGAATAAATTAGGCCAGAAATTAGAGAGAGAAGACAATCCTCTGAGAAGCTCTCGCCTGCAACAGCCTTCAAATGAGGGCTGTAAGACAGAAAGTGCTTTTCTGTCAAATGCATTTGGCTAAAATAATGAAGATGTGGTGTGGGTGTATGTCACTGCTGCCCAAAACACAGAGCCTCCCAGGATGCATCCAGGTGATCCTGCATAATCCCACATCCCACATAGGAATGTGTAGGCACACTAGACATGTAGGCAAATACAGAGATGTAGCTGTAAACATGAGATTCAACCCAAGCTGACCTGATCTCCCATCCAAGTGTCCATGTAGCTAAGAGGAAAAAAAAACACAATAAATTTAACTAGTCATTTTTATTACCTGTTTTTTGCTTGTGTCCACCAGGAATCTACTGCAAAATTTGCTGATTCACAGATACCAGGGGTTGGAAGGGACCTAGAAGATCATTTAGTGCAACCCCCCTGCCAGAGCAGGGTCACCTAGACCAAGTCACCCAGGAACAGATCCAGGAGGGTCTTGAGTGTCAGTTCTAGGACAGGTCTGCTCCAAAGTGCAGGTGAAATTGGAATCTACCCTTTGACATGGAAAGGGTAAGACTAGACTGATCATCCTATGGAAAGAGGTAAAGAAATGGCCTGATCCATCCAGAAAGCCAGGTGGAGAAAACCAGTAAGACCTTTCCTGCTGACAAGAGCAGTCAGAGGCTGCCACCACGGCATCATGCCCCAGACTGCCACAGCCCAGGTAGGAAGTGAAACAGTCCTAATGCTAATTGGGCATTTATGGCAGCCCTGAGCACCTCTGAACACCTCTGAACACTTCCCACCAGCCTCCACGCCAACATCAGACTAAGCGAGAGCCTCTACTGGAGGTAAACTGTAGGTGCTCCCACAAACTTATTCATTAGATCATTCTTTTCTCCTCCTCATGTTGTAAGAAAGCTGGAGAATTGCCAAAAGCCAGGCCCCGTGACAAGCTGATGCTTTTGGAAAGATTGCAGAAGATTTGTGCTTAAATATGTATGATGCATAAATGACTATGGTAGATGGAGTCCCAGCATCCCTGAGACGACCTGGGCATGGTTCAGAGAACTCAGATATGTCTTGTAAACACTTCTAGGCTAAATTACCTTTCACATCTCTTTTGTTCAGGCTGTATCACCCCAGTCATCCCAGATGAGAGCAAATAAAACCTGCCTACCACACCCCAAATTGCATGCTCCCTCTGTACCTCATATTTAAGATAAAGTTCACTGGGGGTGTTTTAATCTGTGTGGTTAAAAAAAAAACACAACAAAAAACAAAAGAAAACAAAACACACAAAAAAAAAAAAACCAAAAAAAAACCAAACCACAAAAAACAACTTCTAGAAAGCCAGTATAGGGTAGATGAGCAGGTAAGGAGCCTAATTGCTAAATTTATAATTCATATGCAACTCTCAATTCCACTCAACATTTAGGCTCAGTCCTGGGCCCTCTTACCAAGGACAACACTCATTTTTCAATAGAAATCAACAGGCTCAGAATTCATAAATTCATAATTCTCACAGGCACAGAATTAATAAAACCCCACAAGCTCCTCCTCTGGACCACTGTTTTCCACTATTTTTAGGACTTTTCTGGATACTCTCAAGACAGATTTCTCTCAGTTATATCAGATTTAAGAGAGACTGGCTGGGGGCTGACTGTCAGGAGAGGAGCTGTTTCATGTAACTCTCCTGATTCCCAGAGAATCACAAAAAGCTCCACAACATCTACAAGTGCATCTAGAGGAAAACAACTGAATTTAATTGCCTTTAACAATGGAGAGAAATGCTCTCTTGCAGCAGGGCAGTAATCAGCTAACTGTTCAATCAATAGCCCATGTGTTACAAGCTTAATATTTCCTCCAAAGCCATTTTCACCTCGGATGCACTTGGTGTGCAGACTCCAGGAACATGCTCCCACTCCTCCCAAGGGAGATGCAGGCAGGGGATGCTGGAAAGTCCTCTCCATTCCACATTGCCCAGAGACATTCTCCTCTCTCCTCACATGCCCTGAAGGAGCATAGCATGAGCCCAGGAGCTAACCCCACACTTGTGAATTGAGACTCTTCCCATTCCAGCACATTTTTGTTTCAAAATGAAACGTTGCTAAGGAAATTTGGGAAATGAAACAAAAAATGGTGTTTTATTTCTTTTTTTTCTTTTTTTTTTTTCCCCCTATCCATCACTTCTCCCCAAGACCTCAAGTCCCAGGACGTCCTGCCTGACACAATCCAGAGCTGGCCCCTTCAGGCTCTGAATGAAGTCACAGCTTCAGGGTTTCCAAGCAGCAAGTTCACTGGAAAGGCCATGGGAGGACTTTTGTCCTTCCAAAGGAGGATGAGAAGTTGAAAGAGAAACCTGGATACTGGTTGCTGAGGTAGAAACTCAACTCCTTGAGGAGCAGGACAAACCCATCAATATTTTTTCTTCTTGTGTCCATACTGATGATGCTTTAACAAGGTATAACTCAGTGCTCACAGCAGCCCACAACAGTGACAAGAACAAAGGAGCCATGACATTTCTCTCCAAGAGCAGCAGATGGGGAATTCATAGATGGGAATTTCTGAAACCTATGAATTCCCTGCAGCCCCCTTCTCTCTCTGCATTCATCTGAAACATTCATTTTTCGTTCCCTGTTATAATACACAAAAACAGCCTCCCCTTACTGGCCAGGGAGCCACAAGAACATAAGATGCTTACATTTTCTTGCAAAGGAACATCCCCTGTGTACCCAAAGAAGATCTCTCCCTCCATGGAGGATGATGAGCCCCAGCTCTGCCTGAGTAACAGCCTCAAGGAGGAAAGTAGTTGATCCCTTCATGCTTTTGGTACCACCTCATAATTAAAGGAGCAGAGGAGGGGCATACACTGAAATTAGATGTGGTCCTCTTTATGATCAAGCATCACTTTGCTGTCACTGTGCAGGGACCTCAGCAGACACATCTGCCCTGTCTTCAAGCACAACCCTTGGCAGCTGTGTGAAGACTGCTGCCAAGTGAAGTTTCAACCTTCATTTCCTTGCTATACTTCTCTTTCAGATGCAGTAAGGAAAAGGGACCCACCTTGAAAGCCAGTGACAGCAAGCTAGCCTGTTTCACCCCCCTCAGAGCAGGAGAACACAGTCTGAAAATCACTGTGGCCTTATAAAAGTGGCCACTTACTTTGAGGACCCAGTAAGTTAGAGTTTGCTTCATATGTGGAGCTTGGCACAGCTTTCCTCCCAACTTTCCTATATAAAATTTTAGGCTTAACACCTTTTTTTTCCTCTGAAGACTTTGCTCTTGAGCATTCAACTGTTTTTCTGCTAAAGTTTTCCTCACGCTGAGATATGAAAAGCACAGCTGTTGGCTAGAAAGGAATCTCTGAGGTCAGAAAGTTTCTAGACCTCATAAACTCTATAGCCCAAAGTGATCTAAGGCTACAGCCCTAGGGTTTCTTTTGGGCCAGCTTTTGACTAACCCAAGGATTTGGTTGACCATTATTCTGTTCCCAGTGGAGGCTGTAACTTCAGGAGGTATTTTACAACGTGAGGCTGATTTCAAGATGGGGCTCTGACAGAAGCATCTGTTGTGTTGCACAGACACTTGAGAGGAAGGTTGTAGAGCTCTGACTGCCCACCACATGATGAAGCAGTGCATTGAGGATGGATCCCACCCCAGACCACTGGCCTCAGTCTCTGGTCCTCAGCATCACCAGCTACTGGCTCACCGTGCCCCTCTCACAACACTCCATTTTGCAGACTCATTTTTACAGATCTCTCACCATCTCCCTCTAAAAGCCCTTCACTGCCTGCTGAAAGGTGGCTTCCTCACCTCCCACCTGGGATGCAGAGGGGCAGCCACCCCAGCTCAGCCACCTGGGAGGCAGCAGGATGCCACGGCCGAGGTGTCCAGCACAACGAAAATAACATCAAGACTATCGACCTATTTCAGGACTGTTCCCTCATGCAGGGCTGCCCGGCCAAACTATTCCAGGCTGCTACTGTACTTGCTGATGGAGGCTGCCTGAGTGTGCCCAGCATACTGTACATTCCCTTGTAAGGGCTTGCCCCATTCCCTGCTCTGCTCCGAGTTGTCAGCTGGCTGCTTGCCCCACACCTGCTGACAGGAAGGTCCCTGCAATGCCCACTCTTAAACACCCTCTCCTAGGCTCTCCTGTGAGCTCCCTGGCAGGCTACAATGGCTTGGAATCGAAGGAGGTGCTCCCAGGGCAGAGCTGAGATGGTCCATCCTGGTCCTGCAGTGCAGGGTCATGGCTCTCCACTCATGCAGCATCCCGGGCAGCAGACGTGGGCTTCTCATGAGAAGCTGCTTTCAAAATCACCCCTGCTTACTAGATCCATCCCTGGAGGTGTTTCAGAATCACATAGGCGTGGTGCTGGGGGACATGGTTTAGGGACACTGGCAGTGTAGGGTTAATGGCTGCACTTGATGATCTTGAAGGTCTCTTCCAGCCAAATCATTCTGTGATTCTGTGATCCTCTGAAGCCAGGTAGGGCCTGGGACTAGGGTGCAGGAGAAAGGAGGGGGATGTGAGAGCTGAGGCCAACACAAGATCCCCAACTCAGGTCTACCTCAGAAATCAGAGTTGGAGCTTCACTCAGGGTTTATCACTGTTGCTGTCAGCAATTTGTAACAGCAAAATCAAGCTCTTCACAGGGTTCACCTCAATGACAGGAGCAGGATGGCAGCAGGTTCTGTTGGTGCAAGACATTGTGAAGTGGGACTCTGGGCCACACCATAGTCTGCAGGGATGAGTAATATAATGGGGCAGCCTCAGAGGAAAAATAGGTATGTCCATGGGGCTTTCTGAGAGTCAGAACATTTCAGATCTCAACCCAGAGTGCTAAGGCTGGGGGTCTGGGTTCACCCTATCCAGCAGTATTTTTAATAAGATGCCTCACTGCCCTGTGTTTTCTTCACAGCCTGTGAAGACAATTCAAACTCTGGGTCCAGGCCTCTCTCTGTTGACTTCAGAGGGAACTTGGACCAGACATCACTTCACAGTTAACGACCTGGGTTAGTGGATGAACCTAAGCTGAGAGCTTGAAGTTACCAGCAAAGCAACTAAAGTTCCTCAGCAAACATCCCTGTAGCACACTGAGCATGATGCCTGCCAGCACTGGCCTGGGGGAATCTCCTTGAGAGCAGGAAGGATCATGTGTTCTCCATGGCCAAGCAGCTGCTGGGCCTCTCTATGAAGTGGGTGTCATACCCAAAATTACTGCCATGGAGGGGGTTAATTCTTGATTTTGTGAGATCTCATCCCAGTTTAGTATCATCAGAAGATTTGATGATACTAAACAAATGATGATACAGGGTCACTCTGTCCCTTCATCCAGGTCACTGATGAAGATGTTGAATCAGACTGGACCCAGAACTGACCCCTTAGGAACATTCAGTCCTTAAGTCAAAATTCACATCCCTAAAAGTCACACAGCTGCTGCTTACTCCTGGGAATACCTGACATTTGTAGGGCTGATGGCTGCCACTAGCAGGCTCTCTGCCTGCCTGTTAGTGGGCTCTGCCTCTCTCTTTACTCCTGTTTTAAGTCTTTTCCTTACAAGAAAATGTTTAACTATTCAATTTAGAAACTAGCATGATTCATACCATGTAAGGCACCTCAAGCTAAAGAGCAGCACGAGCAGAGAGAGAGGCACACTGTGTACTTCACCCATCCAGAGCCAGTCCTTGCAAAAGCCTCAAGATGTATTTGGCCTTGCTCACTGCTCACAGGATGCACAGTCATGGTGCTGTCAAATGCTTGGGGTTTGCTCCAGAAATGGATCCCCCATCAGTGCAGAGCAAAAGGGTCATGGCAGCTCATGCCACAGGAGGCACTGAGCACCTGCCAAGAGCAGCAGGAGGGGATGGGTCATGCATGGAGGCAACCCTGCAGCAGGAGATGCTGCCTGCTGCCCCATAAACCCACAGCCATCTCACACTCATAGCTGAGGAGCTGCAAATGTGACTGACACTTACTTACATGTGGGATTTTGCATCTAAGGAGCACCATTTGCTGCAGAACCTCCTTCCCATTTGCCACCCGAGGGGGAAAGTCAATCAGGATAGTTAAGGTTTCAAAAGCAATAGAAACCCTGCAGCTTTTTGGCAGCACTGAGTCCCTGCTGCCTGTGCAATACTGTCTCCAGACAAGCACAACCTTCAGTTGAAAGCACTGCTCAACACTGGGCATCTTCCAAAGTTCACCCAATGACCCAAAGCCAGTTCACTGCCCCATCACCCTGCATTTAGATGAACCACTTTGCAAAATCTGGAAGCTGTTCCCCTAACCCATCAGATAAAGTTGCTATGGGAGCCAATTTCTCAGCAACACTCCTGGCCTGCAGCTGAAGCAATTCCTGCAGTAGCCCAGCCTGATAAAACTGCTGCTAGATTCCTCCCTTTTTGGCTGAAAGTTTAATTTGAGATCTAGTATCCCACTGTGTACTCCCCCAGACTTCCAAAATGTTCTTCTCTAAACAGCCTTCCCATCTCAAGCTGCCAGGCTTTGCACATCTGGAGTCCAGACTTCGTTGTCACTGACCCAGGACTCACCATAGTTCTCCTCCTCCAGCTCAAAATTAAACACAGCCATCCTGATCTGAGGCAACCCTTCTGCCAGGTGGTGTCAGCATCCTACAGTGCCAGGTCCAACAGCTCAAGTTTGCTTTTAAAACAAAACAGCCCCAACTCAAGGCGCCCACACCAAATTTCTAGGAACCCCAGAGAACCTCTGCTGTGTCCTTAGTAATCCCTAAGGCCACTCCACCCACATCAATCAAGGCAAATCTATCATCAGGCTTCTTATTTCTCCTCGAGGTGGAAAAAAAACCTAACTAGCCTGTGGAAATGGACTGTAAAGATACCCCTGCAGAGGTATCATCAGTTCCTGGTTAAATCTCCACCAGTGGGGGGCTTCTGCAGGTGAACATGCTGGGGGGTTGTCAATTCTGTGCCTTGCCACATAAACCCCTTCACCATTTGGAGTCAGAGTGGCTGGGATCAGGCCACAGAGGCCAGGCTGTCTCAAGCCCTACTTTATTTATTTCTGAGAGTCATCCATTTCCATGCCTGTCTTCTGAAGAGTGTCCTCTGCCTTGATGTCACCCTGCCCCATCACTTCTTGCAGCTGTAGACCCTTATGATGGCATAGGACCACATGAAGAAAAAAAACCCCAAAGATCTACATTATATAGCCACTTTGCTCTAACATAAAAACCTTCCCCTGCTCCAAATTCCATGCTGTAACCAACCTTGAATTTTAGTGTAGCTCCTGGTGACTTTCAGGTTGCTATTGGGAATATTCAGGAAAGTCTGGGCAGATAAGTCTTTTTTTTTTTTCTACCTGATCAAGATGAATCCTGTTGTTTATGGAGTTTGTCTCCCTCCAAACACCCAGTTTACTCAAGCAAAGAAACTCTCCAGATGCAGCTCCTCCTGCTCCTGAGTAGAACATCCTCATCTTCTCCATCTGCTCTGAACCATCAGGTACAAACTAGCAGTAAGGTTTCCCCCAAGGAAGAGGCTGGAGGAACATAGACTGGAGAGATGTTCTGCTCTCCAAAGACAGCAAGTGATATCTATGCAAGAGCTGTGAGAGGAGCAAGGCTGTTAACTAGGAACCCTTGGAGGAAAGGTTCAGGACAAGCTACTGTCAGCTTGATGCTGTCAAGCAAAAGGAATAAGCACAGGGAGATCTAAATCCCTCCTTCAAAAACTCCATCCTCTAGCATCATCTAACCCAACCCTTGCTGTATTAAAAATATGATCATTTTAGCTTGTTACTTGAATATTAACTAAGGTCCCATCCAACACTGGGTGCTGGGATGGGTGGCAGGACCATGTCCTGTGCACATGTCTCTCCTCATTAGCAATAAATGAGAATATCTCAGTGCATCTGATGTTGACAAGATGGGCTTCAACTTTGGAGAGCTCTTGGTTGCCAGAATGGCAGCACTGAAAAATGAGACCTGCTGCTGGAACAGGCACTTCTTCACCACTGACTCAGGAGAGGAAAATGCCACTTACTCAACCTCCAATACTGGTTTCTCAACAACCCAAAGCTCTTGAAGGTCTCCCACCTAAATGCTAACCAGGCCTCTTGCCACGTGGCTTTGAGACCTCACAAGCACAGGCACAGCATAAGGAGGATGCTGCACCACTTGGGGCAAACTGGGTGATAGGAAATTTATACAAAGACCCTCCTGGATTTTTATTAGACTAGTAATTAATGTTTTATTTGAGCTGTCTTGCTTCAGATTTCATCAATCAGAGGGTCAGTGCATAAAACATGCAGGTTTTGTTTGTGTGCCTTGGTGGCTGAGGGTGACCCTTTGAGCCAGGGGGT
Source organism: Ceyx melanurus (assembly GCA_024611195.1). Classification (NCBI taxonomy): domain Eukaryota; kingdom Metazoa; phylum Chordata; class Aves; order Coraciiformes; family Alcedinidae; genus Ceyx; species Ceyx melanurus. The sequence continues at coordinate 28,418 of JANHGL010000421.1, read as the reverse complement.
CTGTGACCAGCAGGGAAATGAAAGCAAGAGGAGGAGTTAGTGAAAGAAAAAGATCCTACTGCCTTTACACAAAATTTAGGGTGGCATCTTTCTCTTTCTCACATCCTGGGATCTCTCTCTGCAATCTCCTCTCAGTGTATTTGTTCAGGCAAAAATCTATGGTCAGAATATGGGATTTCATCTGTGTCCCCCTCAACCCACCCTGAAACACTCAAAACAAAGAGAAATCCTCCTTCAGAACTGTGCAAGAATTAGCATCTTGCAGGGACTTCTTTGACCCACCCCAGTCCTACCAAAGACCCACAGGGAGCTCAGGTTTTATGGGCTGGAGCCACAGGCACCGTCATCAGCTGGGGAAACAGGAGACTGAGCCCTGATCCTGCCAGAGCCCGAGCAGCTTGGCCTCCTCCTGCAAAGCACTTAAGCATGTGGCTTATGCTACAGCTCCTCTGGCTCCACAGCACGGGCTGAAGGGCCTTGGAGAAAACTAGCAGCTGGTGTATTTGTGCATCCGTCTGTCTGTCTGTCTGTCACTGCCCTCTGCTGGGCAGCGCAGGGGCTTTGGGAGCCTGTGTTCTCACACAGGTGAAACCCAACCTGGTGCTGATGCCAGAGCCTGGCAGGGGCTGCCCAGGGAGGTTGTGGAGGCTCCTGCTCTGGAGACATTCCAGCCCCCCCTGGATCTGT
>JANHGL010000420.1:50557-61829 GCA_024611195.1 Ceyx melanurus | reverse complement strand
GGGGCGGGGGGTGGGGAGGGGATGGGGAGGGAGTACTATTGGCGGCTGGTGCCCCCGGACCCCATCCACAGGGTGTCGGAAAACGGTGTTTTTAGGGGAAAAATATAAGATGAACCCAACACTGATGGCAGAGAGTGCTCCGCAAATCACAGCGGCGAGCTTGTTGGAGAAATTCACGCTGAGTAACGGGAGAGCAGGTTCGGACCAGGTGCGAATCTTCCTCCCGAGTCACGCCGATAGCAGACCCTCTGGAAACCACTTCTCTTCCGTTTCTGTCCGCGTTCGGGCTGCAACCCAGCCAGTCTGGATCAACTCTCCCGCCCTCTCCCCCCCTTTTTTTTGGCCTTGGGGAGGGAAATAAAAGTTTTAAAGGAAACTTGCTACCTCCTGACAGCTTCACACTTTTCTGCATACACAATATAAAGGCTGTATCAGATATCCAACTTTTGGACAAATGAAAATTAGTAATGATGAACTGCATCTATGATTGTTTAAAATTGAAATTATTCTGAACTTAGGAAGCAAAATGTGTTCAATTTCCAGTCTCTCTATAGGCCACTGTGTGAAAAAGAATGGCAAAATCTGTCCCTCCAGTAAATTGATCAGACTGATAAAGAATCTTAAAATTAGTCTTCATTTAATGACGAAAAGGATACAAGAAGGCATCAGACATCAATTTATCTGAACTGTTTAAATGGACTCTATTATAATAAGAGTATAGCTTGAAATCATTGTGGTTTACACAAACAGAAATCTGCGCGAGAGAAATTGTCCATGTCTAGTAATATGCTGCATAAACCAGGTAAAGAAATATGATGGTGTACCAGAGAAGTGTCATCCCTAACATAGCAGAGGCCCATTGTACATTTCTACTCAGGACATTAACCCAATGGTCAGATTTTGTTAGTGCTTTGTCTATATACATATATAGATACACATATACTTACAGAAATTCTCTGCGCATGTCTGTGTGTGTGCATATATATATATATATAAAAAAACTGCAATTCTTCTGGAATTCCAAGTTTAATGTGTTACTGAGTTAAGTTACTGGTGCCATAGCTTGCCCATTATACTGAAGAAAAAAATTGCCATTTATGTACAGAGTGTTAGTCTTTCTGGAAGAATAACAGAATTGACAATAAACTGTATGCTGTTCAGGAGCCAAGTTAGTAATCTTGCACAATGCTGCATTCTGTTGTTCCATGTGGAGAGGTATAGCGGTACCCACAGATCTCTCTTACCATACTGGTCTTTGACACTCTCTAGTGGGGTTGAAGTGTTTCAAAAGAAAATTTTTTCTCTTGTTGAATGTAAGCCCAAAGTAAAATTATGTGTTACTTATGGCAAACTACTAGTTGCTTTTCTTTGTTGTTGTTCTGTTTTACCATTCAGATAATTTCTATAATCTTCTAGTTGAAAAACAAACAAACAAAACCCAACCTTTTTTATTTTTTCACTTTGTGAGAAATTCTATTAAATTGCACATACTCTGTCTGCCCAAAGAGAACAGCCTAAATCTTTGGAAAAAGCTACATGAAATGATTTGTAAATTTAGACTCCTGAGAGAGCATGAAAGTCTGAAAAGAAAAGAAAACTCCAGTCTCTTAAAAGGGAGAGTAAAAAGTTATAGTCTGTGTAAAAAGTTATAGTTTAGGGCAAACCAATGACATAATCCTTTTCTTTCTTTGGTGTCTACAGTATGCCCTAAGATGTGGCATGCTGTGTAGCATGAAGTTGTCTATTGGGCAAGCAACAAGCATAAGGGCAGTTAGTAATAGTCTTTTGTGGAGAGGATACAGCTGCTTCTAGTTTAATATCTGCATCTGAAGGTGTCTGTATCAGCACCCCCTCCCCCCCCAAAAAAAGCAGAAGACAGATTATTTCTAGGAATCACAACACCACCATTTCTAGAAATAATTTGTAAACCTAAGCATACACTGCAAAATTGTAATCCTCCTTTACTTAGTGACCTCAACAGACTACTTATTCTATTGCATTCTATTCTGTCAGTCTACTCAGTTTCATCTTTTATAACTAACCTGAACCAAGAAATCAAAGAAATACCTAAGATACTAATATGAAATACATATTTTGTATAATCTAATTTGAACTCTGTGATATTTTCCACCCTTATGTCCTTCTCTTAAAGGAACTTAACAGTGCTTCAGATCTGGAATCTTCCCCTTAATAACTGATGTATTATAAAGGACATCTGTCATTCTCTTGATCCTAACTGATGCTAGTGGCTGCTAGTCAAACAGACATAAAACCCAGTAATTTATTATTACTTTGGTATCCTCTGAATGCTAAAGATGTCCTGTTCAAAGTCATATATTTGGAAGCTGTGAACTAAATCACAAATGGGGCATTTCACATCAAGGAGTATTTTACAACTGAAACATTTTCAGATAATTCTGTTGTCCAGGGTTACGTAGGGCTAGGTCAGTAAAGGTCTTGTACTCCTAAAATCTGCAGACACTTATGTTCAGGTGAGGACTGCAGCACAGTCTGTAAGATTTTTCAGCTATATAGGAAGAGTCAAGTGCCTCAGGGTGAAATGCAAGGAGTCGCAATGCAGATTTCAGACCTAGCCTTGAGCTCAGCAGTGCAGAGTCTCTGGTTGAAATCCCACCAAAAACTGCAACCTTGTTACTTCATTCCGAGACTATGAGCAAAGTTGCTATTCAGATGTTAAAACAATCTCCCAGGATGCAGAAGACCTATTTTATAAGGCCTATTCAGCCATGGAGAGACAAAATCTCCCCCATGTTATGGGAAAGCACTGTATCACTGAGGTGACAGTACAGTCTGAACTGGAAAAGACATGGTCTCTCTATTGAACTTGGATGTCTTTCTTCCTGAATGAACATGATGATTATGGTAAATAGACCATACACCATGTAGGAGGGGAAGGATGGGTAAAGGTAAGATGATGTTAGACTTAAAGACACACAAGTTTTAGTGCTTTCGTCACCTCCCATCCACTACAGCTGTAACTTGTGCTCAGTCTTGTCCGAGTGGGGCCTTCCTGTATCTGGGAGTCCTGTTCACATTCTTGTTACTTTCTTGATGCCTGTAGAAGTTCAATATTCTCCTTTATCTGTGAAACACAGCATTTTTAAATGAAATGATAACCACAGGTTTGAGTGGGCTGTCTGACCCTACCCTCCACTGGGTGATGTCTCCTAACAACTCAGGCAGCAGAACTGCATGTCCTGAGCCCAAAACAAGAGATGGCCATCTCTCTAAGGAACACTATCCAGTCAAGTATTAAGGTCATTCTGGGAATGGATGTGTGCTTCATCTGTGGTGAACAGCTAAACCAGAAAGCAGGTACCTCTGAACAGGGATTTTTCTGAGAGAAGTCTTATGGTGTTAGTACCTCTACAGACTTGGTCTTTAAGACTCTCATCTGCTTAAATATCTTCACTAGGCAACTTCTTTGATTTGAATTATTAAAAAAAGCCAACCGAACATAAAACCTCACTCTTCAGTCACAACAGTACTGATTAAAATTCTATAAGAAGATGAGTTTCTTCATTCCCAAAGATCTGGTATCCATTCATGGTCTTTTTCTTAAAAAACAAAACCATTCACAAAACAATAAAGCAAAACAAACAAAAAATCCCAACCAACCAAAACACAACAAAAACGAAACAAATAAAACCCAGCGAAACAAAACTCAATCTTGCTCTGTCCAAATGTTGTTTAAAATGTTTAAATGTTTAATTGTTTAAATTGTTTAAATATTTAAATGTAGTTCAAAAACTTCCTGTACAAGTCTGACTGATTTGACACAGCCTCAGTAGGAGCCATTGCTGAATCATTTTGAGGTTCAAGGTAAATTATTTACAGTAGTTCCATATTCATGCAAGTGACTTGGTGACACAAAAGTCTAGTTAATTAAAACCATTTGAAAATCAAACACTGAATGCTAACTTTTTTAATTCCAATCATCCACCAAAGTGACATTCAGGAATGAGAACCTTTTGAATTATGTCTCCTTTGGTGGTGACAACCACAGGGCTTCATTATGAGTTTCATTCCTGTTAAACTACCTGATTAGGGACTTCTAGATATTACCTGAACTAAAAACAAAAACTTCAACAACAACAACAACAACAACAACAACAACAACAACAACAACAACAACAACAACAATAATAATAATAACAACAACACAACAACAATAATAATAGTAATAATAATAATAATAATAATTATTATTATTATTATTATTGTTTTAGTATTTATATACTTCTTTGTGCACACAGGCAAGAATTTCTTAATATGCTGATGGTCTTTTGCATATTGGTAACAGAAGGCCAAAAGAACAAGATGAAGCAATTAATAATGTTAACACTCAAGTCAGGCACTATTACAAGGCCATTAAAAGATTCAATGAATGATTAAGCAGCTGAATGGTTAATTTTCCTTGGAGGTATAATGAGTAATTCATATCGATTAATGAACCAACTATTTTTGTTTTTAAAAAATATAAGTTGAAATGAACAAAGCTGTTGTCTGCCACCAGATTGTCCCTGTGAAACTAATAAAAAATGCAAGCTAAGAGGTAGGGAAAAAAGATATAAAAATCGCTGTAAGAGTCATCAGGTCATAGAGGGAAACTTGAGCACCTTCTTTGATCTAATCTATGATCTAAATCTAAATCTTCGATCTTAATCTATGAAAAAAAGTCCAACCAATTACATTATATTGTTCTATTAATTATATATTATACTTCAAATTTCTAAGCAAAGTCAGACCTGCAGGACCTTACTGACAGCAGTGGGCCCACAATGGTCATGAAAAGCCAAGCACAGGCCCTAGATCTGGGGTTTGAAGGATTCCTGCTCTTGTGGCCATGTCCCAGCAAGGTGTTTTTGCCCAGAACTGAAAGGCAGTCAGAGAAACTGCTCTAAAATCTATAGAAGAGATGGACACTGAGAAGTTTTCTATATGATCACCTCAAAGCTTTCAGTAGGAGGCTGGAGCAATTACACTAAACTCATGCCTTGCTTCAAAACACTTGGCTTTCTGACTGGTTTTTGTTTCCAAAACCATGATGCTCACACAGCCCAATTGTTGATATTTTATGGAAAGCAGGGAGTATGTAAATCATGGAGATAGTTGTAATTTCTATCAAATCCCTTTAGAATCCTAATTAAATCCATTTCCAATTAATTCCCACAATAAGGGACTCAGTTCCAGCGCTCAATGGTAAATCACTTTCAGGCAGGGGGTAGCATTAGGAACCAGAGAATATCCTCAGGTAGTTGCCTCTGGACTCTTAGTACAATTGCTTCTTAGGGAATGTCAGATTTTAACTGCGACTCCTTAGGAAAAAAATAGATTAAATAATTTTTTCACAGTCCTTTTTTACTGTATCACCAAGATCAATGCAACTAATTAATATGCTATTCATTTGGGGAGTACATTTCCTAGTCCTTTAAGACTTTGCCATGTCCCTGAGGCATAACACACATTCTAATCAGGGCAACTAGTACTTAAATCCTACCAAATACTACAGTGTATCTTTCAGAACTATGTAAAGGTGGCAATTACACCAATACTTCTTGTCCTCAGTCCAAGAAAATAAGGCAAGATCCTTTTTAATCACAGATGTTTCATAAACACCTCATGGAATAGTCATTTTGTGCTGCTAGCACATAGGCAAAATACAGTCTAAAAATAAAAACTTGGTGACAGAAACAATTTAGGAAAACCACCTAATCAGCTGGTGAAGATTTTAGTGTTCTTCAAACCCACTGTCACTGCTTTTTAGACCTGTGAGACTTGGTCTCATCTAGCCAAGGCTCAATTCTGAGCTCAGTAGTGAGCTCACAGCTCCTCTTGCCTTTTAAGGACACTCTGGCATCACAAAGCACAATGACAGAAGAATGCAAATAAAGACAACTGGGAAATGTAAGTAGGAAGAGAATATAAAGATTAATGCTTTATAGTGCTCTGTGCAACTCCAGATGAAGTACCAGGGCTTCAGCAGCAGGAGCAAAGCACAACACATCAGGGTTTGTGTGTTTTGTTTTTTTTTTTTATTTTAACTCTGTGGTTTAGTCCTTCTCTTTGTCTTCCCCCAGTGCAACAGCTACCTTCTATGTGTTCAGAGATAGCTGTGCCTCTTTCAGGTTTCAGTTCAAGAGAAAAGGGCAACAAGAGGCAGAAGGAAATGTTAAAACAACTCCTTAATCAATTTTTATCATCAAATATAAAGCCAAGAGTCTCCTGGTACCCACAATCTCCTGGAGATTGCAAATGCTGCAGGAGGTCATATGAACAGGATCAGTCAGAAAGCTGATAAAGGAGAAAAAAAATAGCTATTCCCAAAAGATCACATGAAAACATACAAAGTGCAAAGATTCTATGATATTGTTTTAAATTTACAGTTTAGTATATTTTTTTCTCAATTATATATCTAGTATTTTTTCTACCCATTTTCCAATAAAATAGTCCTTGAAACAAAGGCTAAAGTAATGAAAGATTCTATTTTTTTTTTTTTTTGTTATTGTTAAAGAAGAACAAAACCTTCTGTTTACAATAGCAACAGAATTGACTGTGCTTTGACACACTGGGCACAACACAGGGTGGCAATCAGTGTCTCTGTAGTATGATGTGACTTCAGAGACAGGATTAAATCCTCTCGCCACCCGCTTGACTACACAACCCCTGGACCAAGTCTGACACAAACCTGATGGCTGTTTGGGGTAGGAAACTTCAGCAAGAGGAAGCAAAAACAACCTCACAATGGCACCACCAGTTCACACCTTTGCAATCCAGGGTCTTGGGCCCCACTTGCAACACACCCTGCTCACCAACGATTGTACAGACACAACCAAGGAGTCTCCAGTAAGATCTATTTAAAAGTAACCTAAAGCCTGCCAGATTTTTTGCATGGCCCACCATCACTTGCTCCTTTCCAGGCCTTCTTTCCACCACTTCTGCCCAGCCCCTGAATAGAGACCTCAGCTCCCAGCCATCCTCTCTGCCTTTCTGCTGCCTCTTACTCATGCCACAAGGAACAGTGTGGGTGTTACCTTCAGAGTGTCACACCAGAGAGGGTCACAGATACACCATGGAGATACCCCTTTGCAGCTGGAGCAGCAAGTCAGAGAGCAGTATCTTCTTACTCCTGAGGTAGGAGGGCTGATGGATTTGCCTTCACACCTCTTCTCAAGGTAGGTCAACAGGGATATATGACTGGAAAAATGTCAAGTTCTATTTCTTGAATATTGACATGTTTTTGGGGAAGAGTTTTGTTCAGTGTTAGATATTTCTGTCTGTCCTCCCAACTCCTGGCAAGATATTTACACTTTCCTTGCTACTGCTTTATCTGGGAGTTAATAATGTCTTTTGGCATCTGTTCTTTTTTCCTGTTTGGAAATACTAAGGCAAATAATTACAGAATTAATATTCTTCCTTGGTAAGTAGCTTCTTTTTGTCACTCTCAAGTCCCATAGTCCTCTTCAGGCTACTTCCTTCCCTTATTGTTTTTGAATCTATTCCCATTTTCATGGGAAGTTCATGTATATCCTTCTTTTCATCCCTGTGCTTTGTGTGTTGGGTTTTGTTTGGTTTTTTTTGTTTGACCTAGGCTGACTGTTACAAAATATAGGAATTAAAGATTCCTCCAGTGAATAAGGTATGTGCCAGTTCTGTAATTTCAAAACAGCATGCCTGAATTACAGAACTGTAGGCTAATCAAGAGCCTATATAAAAACTATGCTACAGAAAATTTGGATAGGCTCTTCAAGGATAGTCTGCGATATCTGAATGGCTCAGAACAAGTCAAGCCTCAGTTTTTCTGACTATTAACGTCCAGGGATGCATATTCTGTGAATTAATTTAACAGTATACTGAAACTTGTTACTGATTTATTTGAATGTAAAGTCCAACTTCCAGCTACTCCTCTACTTTGAGTTCATAACGTCTTGCATTTTTTTTCCAATCTTAGCTAGGTACCATGATTCTCATTTTCCAATATGCTCATCCTTCATCCCTACCAAACATCTGCACAATTTCTTCCATGCTTCATGACATCTGAAATACGGTAGCTGTCCTTAAGAGGACAAGAAGATTTTTTATAAATAATTCCCATCTTCAGACTTTGTTAGCCTGAAGCAGTCCTGGCTAACCAGGGAGGTTCCAGTAGCAAATGTGACACCATCTCCAAGAAAGGTGAGAAGGAGGATCCAGAGAACTACAGACCTGTCATCTTGGCCTTGGTACCAGGGAAGGTACCAAGGAGTAGATCATCTTGAGGACCATCACAAGGCACATGTGGGACAACCAGCTGATCACACCCTTATGAAAAGCAGGTCCTGTTTGACTAACCTGAACTCTTTCTATGACAAGGATGAGAGAAAGGTTGTGGATAGTGTTTACCCAGACTTTGGTAAAGCTTTTGACACTGTTTTCCACAGCATTGTCCCTGAGACACTGGCTGCTGATGACTTAGATGGGCACAGATTGTGCTGGATAAAAACCAGACCAAATAGAGGAGATAGTGCAGATACAGCAAGGAGATAGCAGTGTTTTAAAGACAAAAAGAAATCTGCAAGACTACATACAGAAAAGCTTTGTGAAAGTCAGGGCCTTTGATGTGAAATAAAATGGACACCAGTATTTAAAGCACCACGTTGCTTCTGAAAAAGGTTATTAAGCCTTTGTCTCCATGTATACACACTTAGCAGCCTTGGACATTGGCCACAAAAATGAATACAAAAGCCTTAAGCACTTTTAAAGCTCTGCAAAGTTTATAACCTCTCCTGAGCCTTGTTGGTGGAAAGGTAATGAAATACTGCCCTGGTGTACAGCTGACATTTTCAGGTGTCTGGGTCTTGAGATTCCCAACACCCTTGATTTCTGCAAACAGGGAAACTTGCTGCAAATCCTTTAGAGAATTTTCCTCCAACCCTTTCAGAGTCTGTAACACAAGTTACTGTGATTGGATCTTCACCTTCTGAGCTGAACTCTCCCTCACACCTCAGGTAATCACCTTAGAGCTTTACCAGGGGCTCTTTACCTGCAGTCTGACTTGCAACAGAAAATTGCCCTTGTTGCACTGTGCCATGTATCACTTGATGTATTTGGTGAATAAAAATCAGAGTACTAAAAAAATAAGTGTTAAAAAAGAAGCATAATTGTGATACTGTGCTTCAGAGATGAAGAACTGGGCTCAGGGATATGAGCATCTCCTTAAAAACTGGAAGTGAGGAGGGAAAAAGACAGCAAAGGAATGTAGTGAAGAGACTAAACAGTTCAATACTTCATAGAGTGTTGTGGGTTGACTTAATTCTTCTGTGTCACTAGAGAGTAAATAACGTTAATGCAGGTTCTGAGCAAAATACTCTGCTAAATAATTACTGTTTCCTAGAAATGGATTGAGCCTGGCACCCCTGAAGCAGTTGCATGAGCAATATCTAAAATAACAGTAACAGCAGGGCAGGGTAAAATCCATTTGTTTACTCAATTCCACTCTGTTTTGTTCTGCTGTGAGCCCTGTTGCAAGCTGCCTGTAATGACATGCAGGAGACCTGGATAAAGAGAGATTTAGCTCCTGTGAAGGAGTTAAGGAGGAGGCTCACTTCAATTTAGCACCAGGGAGACATTCACTCATTCATCCTCATCTCCCTGGATTAACAGCTATAATATCCCCTATTAAGAGCCATGCAGCACATTCAGGCAACTAGAGCAAAGTTCTGAAGGTGGCTGGAGAGCTCAGTGACTAAGCAGTGCTATTTTAATTATGGATTCCATTACTCCATTGTTAAACAGGCAGCATCTTGCAGTCATTAACCAGGATCAGAACATTTTGGGTGCAAGGCAATAGTATTTAGTAGTGCCAGGATGGAAGTGTAAGGGCATATAAATACTGTACATTGTTTCCCTGAGACAGCAGCATGATCAGGAGACTAAAATTGTCTGAAATTATATGAAGTGCAGGCAGAGAGACAACTGTGTCACTCACAGATCCAAGATTTTGGGAAATGTGTGTTTGGAAGGCCACTTCTACAAGCCTAGAGGATGTGTAGGAAAAGAGTATGTAGATTAGAGACTGAAGAGGTGACCTGGAAGAGTTACACCTGCCTGGTGCTGTACAGACCCTAGCATAGGAACATCACTCTCAGCAGCAAATCTGGTTTTTTTTCAAGTGGGTTGGGTTTTTTCACTCAGTTTTTTTCATTCTACCACTCCCCTTCAAAGATGGTAAAGGAGAAGTTTGAGCAATAGTTCTATAACCTCCCTTTCTCTCTTTACAACCAAACCAAGTCCTGGAGGGTGGCGTATCTGTGGCTTGGAGTAGGACACATTAGGACATTCATCTGCCTTCTAAATAACATCAAAGGCTAGCATGACCAAGGTGCAGTAGCCAGCTAAGTTTGTAGACCTGCAGATCAAGAGTAGAAGGCAGTAAAATAAGGTGGAAAACTGACCAGTATCTCTGGAAAAAAGGAAAGCTCTTAGAAAACATGGTAAGATGGAGGCAAGAGGTTGTGCAAAATACGGAATATAAAATATATGTGCAAATATATATATAAATTTAAATAAAATATATGTGCAAAATAGTCATCATATAGGGTGCCAAGGAAGATAATGGCTCAAGGACATAAAGATGGAGAGGAGTTCATAAGAAAATATTAGAATTAGATATTATCCTGTTTGGAAGTAGGGCGGCATAGAGTCCAAAGAAAAATCAACCTGTTTGAGGAATACAGAGCCCAGAGAGTTGTGGTCAGTGGAGCAGAGTCTGGATGGAGGCCTGGGGGGTCAGTGAGGGGTCAGTACTGGGTCCAATATTATTCAATATATTCATCAATGACCTGGAGGAGGGGATAGAGTGACTTTGAATTTCTCCCAACCAGCAAATTTTAAATGGTGGTCTTTTCTGCATTCAGTCATTAATATTTATTTTACCATAGGTGATGGCATCAGTAATGGGGAAAAAAAAAAGAATTGTTCAGAAGTGTAGTCTAAGAACTCTGTCAGTGTCTCTTCTTTTCAACAACTTTGTTTTCGTTTTTGAGGTAGGGACTTCGTCAAGGATAAAAGTTCCTTTCATGTCTATTGCTCTGATTCAGTGATTTGCACTCAGTAGGTGTTCCTGTGGCAGGCAAATTTCAGCAATAGTGCTGAAGTGATTTGTCTTTGCAATCAGATTTGTTTGCTTTCTACCAGGCTGCCCAAAAGTACTGTTTTATATTTGTTATATATATAATGATATTTATTATATAATATATCATAAATGCAATAC
>JANHGL010000420.1:30629-41264 GCA_024611195.1 Ceyx melanurus | reverse complement strand
GTTCCTGGGTGACTTGGTCTAGGTGATCCTGCTCTGGCAGGGGGATTGGACTAGATGATCTTCTAGGTCCCTTCCAAACCCTAACATTTTGTGATTCTGTGACATATAATTTCTCCTTCTTGAGTCAAAACATGACCCTGTAGAAGCTTCATTTTTCCTCACCTGTTCTTTATTTCTAGGTCAGGAGCATTGATATGGGATCCTTCAAAAAAGCTTGTTGTCCTCCTTATTTGCCGGGAGCTATGGATGTATGCCTGAATGTGTTCAGAAATAAAAATACGTATTTCAAATCTAGTTTCAGAATTTGGTTGCAAAGTCTTCTGGCATTTATACTGACATATTAGTTTCCATATCATTTATTTGATATGAAGCACATTATTTTAGTCAGAGATGTCAATGGAACCTGCGTTCATTAGAGTTCATTGAACTATTCATGCATTCATTATGTCTGTGAATTAGTGAATCACTCTGAATTTGACCCTTATTTACTTCTGAATAACATTAAAAACTGCTGAACATGAATTCAGATTGTAAGCTATTCATATACTGCTAGGCAGCAAAGACTCATTATACAATTTCCACTAATTCTATGACTGTAATATTTCAAAGAGAAGATAAAAGAACAAATCCATTATGTCTTTCTGGTAAATACATTGGCCTCGGAATGAGTTCATATGGCACTTGGGAAGCTTCTCGCATTGTGTTTTTCAAGAGTTCTTCAGAGCATTCATTTGATCTTGCAAATCTCACAACATATTGGACTGAGAGCTTCCATTTTGGGGAAAAAAAATCACAAATAGTGTTTTCTTCTGGTGAAGCCAAAACTGAAGCTGTTGACATTTAGTCTACAGGATTAGAAACTAGCTATCTTTGGTACTTCCCAACACAGTTTTAGCTCCTGGACTTGAAACACTCAGTCTTTTGATTTGTTTGTTTGCTGAAATTAGATTGGGCATGGTGGCCAAGTAATTTAGACACTTCTTTATGTCTCCTGAGGTGTCAATTGGTTTTGGATCAGAGACTCAAGACAAAAGCTACTTTCACACTAGTATCTCAGCAAAGATGTCCCACATGTCTGGATATGAACTATAAACAAGCTGGTCTTTCATGTGGTCAGCTGCCTATAGAAATTAGTGTTCCTTCATCACAGTATCCCAATGGGCTAAGCTAACTGAATATGGTATGTAACATACCTGTAAATACATTGTGCCAAAACACAATGCTATAAATGCAGTTAAATTTTTCTTAAGAATTTTCCCAGGAGACCAGCAAAAATTGATTGCACAGTATCACTGATTTTTAACTAAAGGTTGAACAAGAATACATTGAAAACCTCAGGAATTATGAAAGCCATGGGAGGATTGTTGCATATTAGATTCTATCCTTACTGCAGATGCCATTGTATTAATATAAACTATAATTCAGTAGGAAAAAAAAATAAAAGGCTTTCATCTCACAGCAACTTCCTGGCAGGTTTGAAAATATAGCCTTGATTTGTCTTTGTGTTTCTCACAGAAGTACAACACACCAGGACAGTGGTGTTCATATCGATTTTTTTACATTTTGACAGAACTGCTGTTTCAGTGGATTTTGCATACACTTCCAATTAATCGTTCAGGTAAATGGTGTCTAACTGATTGTAACCTTACACCACTACATTTGTTCACTGTTTCCTGCCATGTGACAGAATTTATCTGATTTGCAGTAAAAAAAAAAGTATAGACCTCTGTGATGATGAAGAGAATCCTGGAAAGGATTAACTGATATATATGCAGGAGTGTTAAATGACATAACAAGCATCCAGCTCTATTTCATTAGCATTTCTATGCAAATCATATTTATAAGCTGCTTAGCAACTGCATAAGTTACAGTATCCAGGCAAATTGCTCTATGTTGTACCATCTTGTTAGTTATTAAAGACTTCTTTACAGCATTACCATGAAAAAGAGAAAAATTTCAGTGAATATCTATCAGATATAAATGTGCTTATAAGATAAAGATAAACTCATCTGTTTCATCAATATAAACTATATTAAAGACTAAGGAGCTAATGATGAAATGAATGGATATGGAGGAAGGCCATGACATGACATATGTTTGAAGCAGAAATCCTTAAGTCCTCAACACATTCACAGTTCACAGAATCCTTCCAGCCCACAGTCAAGGTGGCTTAGAGGTGATAATTTGGGCTAGACCATTCAAGAGAAGAGCTTTAAAGAAGATAGGTGTCTAAAAAAGGCGAAGCTGAGTTTGTTGATGGATGCATTGGACCTCTAAATCCCAAAATGGTATTCTGAATGCCTTCCTTTTCACATAATATAACCCTTCCTTTACTGAATTACCTTTGGGTTTGAGTCTTTTACAAATTAATGAAGAGCTTAGAAGAATACAATAATTATTTGTTGGTTAATATGCTTATGAGATAGGTATTTTGTCTAAAACTAAGACTAATATATTAATACACTAATCATTAGCATGCAGGAGCTGAGACTGTTGCCCAGATATATTCCAGACAGGGGGGAGTGTCAGCTTTCAAAACAGGCTCTTGCCAAGTTATGCCTTTCAGTTACCTGATGCTTTTTTTCCCAGCATTTCATATTGTTTCACACTGCATTTTCTATCTTTATTCCCTGAGCAGGTAAAAAATACTGTTTCAAAAATTGTTTTTTCTTTCAAAAAAAAAAAAAGAAGAATTGTTTTTTCTTTCTGCATCATTTATATCTTTACTGTAGAAACTCACCCACAGTTCATCAACTTTTCTTTTACAAGAAAACTTAGTTATGGTCATACAGTTCTGTTTTACAGACTGCAGGTAGCTGGACCCCTGGGTTACAACAGGTAAATGTTTATAACTATAGGCATCTAAGAGATGATCATGGGGAAGGAGAGATGCAAACATTCACAGATTCACAGATTCACAGATTCACAGATTCACAGATATTAGGGGTTGGAAGGGACCTAGAAGATCATTTAGTCCAACACCCCTGCCAGAGCAGGATCACCTAGACCAAGTCACCCAGGAACAGATCCAGGCGGGTCTTAAGTGTCTCCAGAGATGGAGACTCCACAACCTCCTTGGGCAGCTCGTTCCAGAATTCTGTCACCCTCGCTGAGAAAAAGTTCTTCCTTGTGTTGACCCTAAACTTCTTGTGCTCCAACTTGCACCCATTGCCTCTTGTCCTGTCACTGGATGACATTGAGAAAAGTCTGGCTCCATCTTCTCTACACTCACCCTTAACATATTTATAGACATTGATGAGGACCCCCCTCAGTCTCCTCTACTTTATTCACCTTTAAGTCACTAAGCTGGTATCTCCCTGAACCGTCTGAGAGATTCAGTCCCTCAGAGGAGCACCGAAGTTTTCAGAGAAAGTTAATGTAATCCTCACTTGTATCTACAGAGATCAGTTTCAACACTGGGATTTTCAATGGTGAATAAGCAGAAATTAGAGACCTAACAAACTTGTTTTCCATATCTAGTTCTTTTAACCTTCTTTTGAAGTTCCATTAAGGTTTTTCAGTTATGACAAATCAAAATATTTAAATAAAATAATGATAAAAATCCCAGGAACCCGAGGCTGGAGAAAGTATTTGAAATTCCTTAATGTTTTCTCACCTTTTAGGAAATTCATTTATTAACAACATCTGTCTTCAAAACTACTGTTTGGATTATTTTATTTTTTTTTAATGTCTTTTCTTTCCCTATTGGAAGGCTCTATTTCAGAACCTGACTGCTCTAAGAGTTGGGACAGTTCTTTCTAAATTCCTGCTAAATTTATTTCCAGCTCTTCACATACATTTGTTCCTGTGACAACACTGACATTTCACTTAAACGGTTCTTTTCTCTCCTGATTTTTACCCTGCTGTTGTATTTATAGACTGGCATCTATTTCTTCTCAGCCTTTATTTCACTGGGCTACACACAGAGGATTTCTAATCTCCTATTAAATAGGCAATGTAGCCTTCATAGCATCTCAGTATTGTTTCTCTACTTGAAGTCTTTAGCTTCACATCAAAATTAAGCCCAAATCTGGACACAGCATTTAGAGAGTAGAAACTTAATTGATCTCTGTTTTCTTAGAAGTAGTGCAATGAAAAGTAAGAAAGTACTTACCATAAAAAGTTTGTTTTGAATTTGTTTTAATTTTTTTATTTCTGTATCAACACTGTTGTGTTCTAAGAGGGAAGAACAATCTATATGATCCAGGGATGCCTTAATACAAGTGTGGGAAATTACTTTGAGTTTTCTCAATGAAAGAAGCAAAATGACTCCCAGGATGCAAGGCAGAACAAAGACCCTGATTGTACTTATAGACAGAGGTGCATGTAGCCACAGGATTTCAATGGGAATAATATCTTACTTTCTCTTGTGAAACTGCCATCATATTCTCTCAGCCCTGTCATATGATCTCCAGACAGCTGAATGGGATAAACATGTCATTTTGCTTTTGGGTTTGACCAATTACTTGCTGTCTAAAGAGGAGAGCAGATAGACAGCTGATACATAAGTGGAGCCTCAGCCACACAATAAACAGAACATATCCTTAGTTAGGGGAACAGAGGCTCTTGTTAAATGAAGAAGGCCAGTGATGAATGGTGAGGCTCAGAAGAAAAAAATCTAAACGAATGGCCATGTTTGCCTCTGTAGTCTTTTCTGCAGCCTCCATTGTACCCTTGTCTCTCTGTAGCCATATGACCTCTAAACCTTGCAAACAGCACACAGGGCTTTTTTTCTTCATTTTCTGTGTTGACTATTATCTTTTCATCTTGAAAGGTCATTGAGTATCAGCTTAAGAAATATACCACTTAGCTTTGAGTGTTCTCTCTGTTTGAAGTGATTTGTCTGTTTGTTTTATAAATGGGAGTCTGTCCACAAACAAATTGAAAATTAGTTAATCACCTTTTCCAGTTGATATACAGTAGGTGTTGTGCCATAAGAAGAACAGGTTAATCCTAAAGCAGATTGAAATGCTTCATCAGCAGGGCTCAGTGGTCTGGTGTAGCGATGAGGCAGCTGTATATTCAGTGTAAGTAGTTTCTGCAGGACTGGGAAGAATAAACCATCTCAAGAAACTCTGATATTTAAAGGTTAGACATACTAAAATGAGTTGGAGGGGGATTTTTTGCCTGGAAGATTTTGTGCATATAGTATACATATTTCAAGTATCATACTGGTAAATCTAGACAAGCTTGAAAAAGTAATTATATTTATAACTCACATGGGATAAGACATGACTAGAGAATCTGAAGAATTGCCTGTCATGTTCTAGTTCTGAGGTGGAATCTTTTCCAAGTACTTTCTCTAATTTACAGAATGTGTTTTACTTTATTTACATGCAGGTGGTAAGAACACATTGAAGCTTCATGAAAAAAAAAAAGAAAAAAAAAAGAAAGAAAAAGGAAAAAAGAAAAAAAAGATCAGTTTCTCAACAGACTGTATTTATTATTTTGAGAATTTTTAAATTAAACTCTGGAGTTAATTAAATTTGCAGAGCTGTTTCATGGTGAGGGGTTCCTGAAAATCCTTAGCAGTATAAATATATATTTAATTTAATTAGCTTGTCTTTTCAGTGAATTCAGAGTGGAAAAAGAAAAAAAAATACAAAACCAAAAGAAAAACAAGAAAAGCTAAAGTGTTACATAACTGATGGCCATATTTTAGACTAGTAAAAGCATGTATGTTGCTTCAGTAAGTGACCTTTGATTGCTGAACTTGGACCTATGTCTGAAAAAGGACATGTAGAGCAAAGCAACTTACTTTTCTCTATCTTGAATCACAATAGTTATCTTTCTCATTTTCTTTTGCTGCTTACACAAACAAAAAAAAAAAAAGGAAAAAAAAAGGAGATATTATGATCTTTGGAAGAGGGACAGAAAACTTAGGGGGACTATAAAGATGTTGTGAGGTTATGAAGGGGGGAATTGAGAAGAGCCATAGCCCAGCTGGAACTTAATGTGGTTACTGACATAAAAGATGAAAAAATGTATATTTGTAATATACATATGTAATATATTTGTAATATACATATATATATATAATAAATGTATATGCCCCTCACTACAACCAGGACGTTGAGGTGCTGAACTGTGTCCAAAGAAGGGAAATGAAGCTGGTCAAGGGTCTAGAGTACAAGAGGAGAAGAACTTCTGGGTTAGTCTGGAGAAAAGGAGGTTCAAGGGCACCTTATCACTCTCTACGACTACCTGAAGGAACGCTGTTGGTCTCTCAAATAACAAGCAATAGAACAAGAGTCAATGGTCTCAAGTTGCATCAGGAGACATTTAAATGGGATATTAGGAAAAAAATATCCACAGAAACAGTTCTAAATCACTGGAATAGGTAGCCCTGGGAGGTATTTAAAAGAGCATGTGTAGATGTGGTGCTGAGGGACATGGTTTCATGGCGAACTTGGCAATGTTAGGCTGATCGTTGGACTTGATGATCTTAAAAGAAAAGTGTTTTCCAATCCAAGAAATTCCATAATTCTAAGCAAGGAGAAGAAGAAGACAAGCAAGAAGAAGACATCAATATACTGACTCTGGATGAAAACACCATATGTGACTGGAGAGGTGTAGGCATTGGCATTCGTAGTGATTGAAGTAGAAGTTGTCTTCATCCCCACTTATCAAAAAACTTTATTAAAGTAATTGCAAACAAACAACATGCATATTCATTCAAAGATGAAAGTAATGCTTACTCTTAGCTTAATCTTAGCAATTGCCACTGTTTATCAGGCATTGATTTTTCTTTTTTTCCTAGAACACTGTCACCACCATAGGCATTCATTGCCAGAGTTTCCTGCAGCCAGGGATAAAGAGTGTCCAAGACAGGCAAAAGGATCCCTTGACTTTAAAATGGTACTTGCCATCTGGAGGAGAGGTGTCATGATAGAAGCATATGAGTCACGCTCGAGCTGGCACTCTCTGTGATGTCTATGTTTTATTGCTAAGTACAATTTTTCAGTCTTCTGAGATGTCAGACTTGGCACCTTTCTGAGCTCTAGGATCATTATATTTTTCAGACAATTTGAACTTATACATTGTGTGAAAGTTTACTGTTAAGCAATTAATTCTCGACTTCATGACAAGTACTTAAGAGATTTTGACGACATATTGATGTTCCAGCTTGCCATGCTGCACATTGCAGAAAGCTAAAAAATGCCATTTACTGGAAAGCTGCTCTTTTTATAAATCCATGCTTCATACTGCAGCTCAGAGATTGTGAAAGAAAAACAACGTCATTTGCACTGGTTTTGCTCTTTAGTTATTACTCTGCTTTTTAGGGCACTGGAAATTAACCATATCTAATTATAGGTATAAAATCCTTAACTATTACATAGGATAAAAAAATAATCCCTTAAGAAGGAAAATTGTGGTTTTTTGTTTCTGCTTTTAGGTTATGTTGTTCGGAGATATGGTGAATAAAAGTTGAAACATTTGTTTGAATCAAGACTGCTGAGTAAAATGATGTATTTCATTATAGACAAAGTTGTCCTCTAGAATGTTAGACAAATGTCTACCATTGGCTGTGGCAACCTGTTTATAGACAAGAAAAGATATGGTAAGAAAAAAACATGGAGGAAGAAAATTTCCCTATACCTATTTTTTTTTTTCAATAAAAGAGAGTAATGACAGCTGAATTGAACTCCTCATAGTATTTATTTTGATATTTACCTGTGATTTCCATAACTGTTTTTCAAATAGCTAAATTGTAAAACATTTTTCTGTGTTTTGTTTTGTTTTATTTTTCTTAATAGTCATAAGTATCATTGTGTAGCACTAACCAGGCTAGTACCATGTGAGTAAGCAGAAACACGAAGGGACAGGTGTGACCCCAAGAAAATGTCTACCCAGATATGCATAGTAATATGGACTCAAGGAGCTATAATCACTCCAGTTTTGCCAGAATAGAACTGACTCAAGTATTATAATGTTCATCAATTTGTGGAGAGCAGACAAGGCCATGATACGGTGAAAGGAAGACATTGAAACGATACATAAACTATGTTTCTCCGAAGGCTGTTCGTTATTGTGAACTATACAGAATCACAAAAGTAGAGAGTGGTAGTAATAATCTAAATACCATTGTAGAATAAAGACCAAGGGATTTCCAGCAGTATGTAACCTCTCATATTTGGAAAGTATTATTTGTTTAAACTGAGACTGTAATCTAGAAAAGGTAATTTCTGACAAATACATTTTGCATAAAGAAATCATGAGATTTTTATAGTTAGTAAAGTACACATTTAACATCTTTTGAAAGGCAATTATTTTTTTTTTTGGTAGTATATGGATTATTTTGTTTGCAAAATTTTGTTAAGAAGGTGCTTAAAAATTGGAATTCAAATAAATGCAACATATTCTAGTTATTGGAATGAAACTCCATTTCAGTCATACATTCAATAAGATTTAACTTCATATTTTCTAAAATCTTAGGCTCCTTTAGGATAGGAACAAATACTGAGGGATTTATTCACCAGTTTAAATTAGATATAAAAATCCACCAGCTCTCAAATCTTCTTCTGTGACTGGTACAGTCAGCAAAAAAAAATCTATGTTTGCTTAAAAACAACTGTATTTAAACTAAGCTTTTTATTCTGCTTTTAGTAACTCCTACATTTATTTTTCTCTTTTTAGTTTTCATTAAAAGAAATCTTGCATGGCTGGCATCAAAATGGAGTGACTAAAATATGACAAATTCTTCCCTAAAAGTATTTTCAGTGAATGTGGAAGCAGGAAGAACTATTGCCACCATCTTTTTTTTTTTTTTTTTTTTTCCTAAAATTTCTGACTCAGATGGTAGGCTCAATCATTTATCATATTATGAATTTGTAATCTTATTTTTGGACATAAAATTCAGATTTTATCTAAACTTACATAACCACCATTGAAATCACTGATAGTGATTTGATTTTTAACATTGTAACTGCATGGGAGTCAAAGGGGAAGTAGCAATATTAAAGCTTTCTTGGCTTAAAAGGTATGTGGGTTTGACTTCAGTGAAAGTGTATAGTCAGGAGAATGCCACTTAGTGTTAAGGAGTCCTTCTAGACATGTCAGGATTAAGTAGTCATCTACTGGAAAAGAAAATTGTATCTGAAAAAACATAATAGAGGGATTGGGAGAACAATGCTCTTGGCATCCTTAGACAATCAGAATGCTTCTTAATTACTGTTCAAGACAGATTGAGAAATGAACAGTTGCAGATTTTTTGTAACTATCATAGTAATTTTTTTTTCTCTAGAAAAAAAGTGCATTTCCATCAGAAAACTAATCACAATTTCCTGTCACAGCTCTACCTCTAAGTTAAACATTAGGGAGAAATTTCTACCAAGGACCAGAGACTGCTAGTGCCACTCCTAAGAAATTACTCAGAACCAACAGATCTGCTACATCCAGTGCCTCACCATTACAGCTGTTGACAGCAGGTTCTGTACAAATGGAAAATTTCATGGCACTCCTGGGAACCACAAGATATATTTCCCATCCAATATATAAAATGGGTCTGGTCAGAATAGAGGAAACTGGTACTACAGGGGATTAGAAGAGCAAGGACTTTAAGGTAAATGACACAAATCTAGACAAGCTGTGCAAAGTTATTACTCCACAAGAATATAGGTGTGTAGATCATCAATGGTTATTTTTAGTCTGAATATTAGAGGCTTTTAGAGGATTGAGGTTTTAGAACAATCTTCCTGCAGGAACTTCCAAAAACCTAATTATGTTTAAGATCAAGTACTGCAGATTTATGAACACTGGTCTTTACCGTAGTAAAGGGAATGAGTGCTGGCTCGGGAATTTCCTGCCAGCTCTGTTTTGCATGTTTTCAGTGCAAATGTTAGGGTTAGAATTCAAATGTGTGGGAATCCAGCTATGAGTAAGACCAAGAAGTATTTGGGGATATAAAGAGGAACTACAGAGGCAGGTGTTTCCTGAAATACTTATTTTTGTGATATATTTGTGAATGAGTTATGTACATTAAATAAAAATTCACAAAACAGTCTTCTAGACATCTGTTAAATCTTGAATTTATTAAACTTACTTGAAAATAAGAACATATAGAACAGTATTCTCAATTTTCAGGTCTTTTTCCTCTTAATTCTCATGTCAGGAAATCAGTTAGGTCACAGGTAAACTAAGCTGCATTTGGTGTAAGTTTCCATACTGATGATATAAGTAAATGGATAGATGAGGGAAGTGTAGTGGATGTGGTATTCCTTGACTTCAGCAAAGCTTTTAATACTGTCACCCATGGGATCCTCACAGCCAAGCTTACAAAGTGTGGATTGAGTCATGGTGTAGTAAGGTGGATTAGGAAGTGCCTAAAGGACAGAGCTCAGAGAGTTGTGGTCAGTAGAGCAGAGTCTGGCTGGAGTCCTGTGACTAGTGGAGTCCCCCAAGGGTCAGTGCTGGATCCAAAATTATTCAATATGCTCATCAATGACCTAGATGAGGGGATAGAGAGCACCCTCAGCAAGTTTGCTGATGACACCAAATTGGGAGGAGTGACTAACACAGCAGCAGGCTGTGCTGCCATCCAGAGAGACCTGGACAGGCTGGAGAAATTTAATGAAATTTAACAAGAGCAAGTGTAAGGTGCTGCATCTGGGGCACAACAACTCCATGTATCAGTAC
>JANHGL010000420.1:18472-30529 GCA_024611195.1 Ceyx melanurus | reverse complement strand
CAGCCTGTTCCAGAGCTCTGTCACCCTCACTGAGAAAAAGTTCTTTCTTGTGTTTACCCTAAACCTCTTGTGCTCCAGCTTGCACCCATTGCCTCTCGTCCTGTCATTGGATGACATTGAGAAGAGTCTGGTAATCTGAAATATTACTGTGTGGGAACTACAATAAATGGTTGATTTTATGAAAGCAATTACCTGAGAAGTTTCCTTTAACACTTGAACTATTAGGGACACTTGGAAGGTGATGACTCAGAGATTTCTGTGTAGGATCTTAAAAGTGAGCATGGCTTTCTTGATGTAATATTTAATATTTTATCTGTCAAGAACCTGTCAAAAACACTGCTATGATTTATTTTTTATTTTATAGAAATAGATAAAAATGTCCACCAAGAAATTCTTAAAAAATTACTTCAGATATTACATTCATGCAGTCAACAACTTCACCAAAGAGTGTTTTCAAACATGAGCCTTCCCATGCATGGATAATAGTGTAAGATGGCACTGACCTCTCTCTCATTCTTCAAAGCAAGTTGGCATGAAAGGGTTGGCCTTATCAGTATGTTAGTAAATCCAGCTTCTTTTAGAACATGGAATTTAAGAGTTTTTTGCTTTTAGCTTGCTCTTTGTCTTATCTGTCGTGTCATACTGTGAAAGCTAATATTTTCTTGAGTTCTCTACAACACCAAGCTGCTTTCATTCAACTTCCATTTGACAGTGGGCAAGAACAGGTTTCTTCAAATGTATGTAGTGCTAAGCTTCCACATTTATGCCATTACTGTTGTAAGAAATCATGTTGGTGGATGAGAAGCTGGACATGAGTCAACAGTGTGCACTTGCATCCAAGAAGGCCAATTGCATCGTGGGCTGCATCAAGAGAAGAGTGGCTAGTAGATAGGGAGAGGTGATTCTGACCCTTTACTCTGCTCTGGTGAGACCTCACCTGGAGTACTGCATCCAGTTCTGGAGCCCTCAACACAGGAAAGACATAGAGCTGATGGAGCAGGTGCAGAGGAGGGCCACAAAGAACTGAGGCTCAAACACCTCTCCTACGAGGACAGGCTGAGAGAGCTGGGGTTGTTCAGTCTGAAGAAGAGAAGGCTCTGGGGAGACCTTATAGCCACCTTCCAGCACCTGAAGGGGACCTACAGGAAGTCTAGAGAGGGGCTGTTTACAAGGGCCTCTTGTGAAAGAATGAGGGGTGATGGGTTTAAATTAGAAAAGAGTAGATTTAGACTAGATATCAGGAAGAAGTTCTTTACCTTGAGGGTGCTGGATCAGTGGAATAGGCTGCCCAGGGAGGTGGTTGAGGCCCCATCCATGGAAATATTCAAGGTGAGGTTGGACAAAGCTCTGAGCAGCCTGATCTATTTGAGGGTATCCCTGCTTACTGCAGGAGGGCTAGACTAGATGACCTTTGGAGGTCTTTTCCAGACCTAACCATTCTATGATTCTATGTTTGTTGCCAGAGCTTATATTACACACCACTGAATGAATGAAAGAAAGCATTTACTTAATGCAGTAGTATTTTTCAGTACAACAATTTTGTGGGCCAAGTCCATCTCTATGAGTAGCATGCTAGTGAGGGATGAACTGAAACTATAATTGAATAAACTGAAACTTTTTTTTTTCATAATTATTATATGTGGTATATGTATATAAATCTCTGTATGGTCTTCAGCATGGGAAAAAAGTGCAGACATCTGCGACTGCAACTGAAAAATTACAGGGAATAAGCTGCATTTCTCAGTACAGTTAATACACGAATATAATACATTGCCTGGTAGAAAGAGCCTCCAGCTGGTTGCCAGGCAAGTCAGGTTCTTTCATTGTCTCTGACATTACCTACCCTTTACCTTAGATAACTTGTGCTCCATCTGTTTGAAAAAAAGGAAAAGACAAAGTTCTTTTAGAAAATAATACCTATGAATTAGATATCTTCCTAATGTCTATTGATTCAATTCATAAACATCTTATTCTTACATGGTGAAGTTAAAATGAGCTCATGTTTTTCATGTTAGTTTTTAGAGACATGACATTATTTATGCCATCATATAGGCACTTCCTTCCTTCCTTCCTTCCTTCCTTCCTTCCTTCCTTCCTTCCTTCCTTCCTTCCTTCCTTCCTTCCTTCCTTCCCCAAAGGTATTATACCCTTATATTCCTCTCAAAAATATGTTCTTTTCTAAAAATAATGTATGAAATGTTGGGTGATTCTAATTAAATTAATATAAAATTACTGAAGGCAGCTGAAATATTTTAACTGAATCTTCTTTAAAAGATAAGAAAGCTTAATATGAAAACCAAACATTTTGACCTTCTGTTTTCCTTCAACTAGCCAAATGAAACATCATATAAAAGTTAATAATATCTGACATGATCTCTTAAAAAACAGATTCAGGCTGTTTACTCATTCCCTTTTCCTTCTTTGCCTTTGGCTAGAAGGAAGAAGTGAAGATATGTAGAAAAGACTGTGTAAAATGACTTTACAAAAATGAATCTTTTTGTTAGAAAACTAAAAAAGGCTGAAATAATGAGAACTTAAATCATTTTACCATTTTAATTACTGTTTGTGCTTCTACTGACTGCATTCTGAGACAAACTGCCTTTTCTCATATTATGGTAATAAAGATCTACAGGACAAACACTACCCTCAATCATATAAACTTCAGAAATGTCAATTTAATTTGAAAGCTATGAGGTCACACAAATTGCAATCAGTGAATATTTTTGCACTGCTGAATCTTTATCATTATATTAATATAGACAAAAGAAAAAAAAAGTTCCAACAGGTGAACAGGATGCCAAAATTGCGAACTTTTGATGGATTTCTCAGTTTGTTAATGGAACAAGAAAAATACCAAACAAACAAATGAAGAAAACATAAGCTGCATTAACCTACAAAAAGATATATCCTTAGGGAAAAGTAATATACATTATTTTGGTTGTCATATACTTTTTTTTTTTTAATCAAAAATTAAAATTTGAAGGCATAGAATCCTTTCAAAATAAATGCTGACAGTTCTGATTCAGAAAGGAGAAACTGGTGGCATAGAGAGCATAGAAACTAAAATGATCACACTTAATTTTTTTTTCCAGCTTCCCTTTGTTAAAACTGCATTAAATCCACAGATTGTTTCAATATTCTTGAAGATTTTAGAAAAAAAAAACAAATAGAAATTTTAGAAAAAAAATACATAAAATAAAATAAATTAATATCCTAATTTTCTCAACTATGCACTCGCTGGATCACCCACCCACAACTTTGACTGAAGTTCTGGACACAGATGGAAGTGACAATGAAAGAATGAATTAAAGGAAAATGATACAGAGATTACTTCATAAAAATAATATTATTTCCATTTGGAAACACAGTCAACTTTGACTTGACATATCATGAAGTAAATTTGCTCTTATAGATGGAACACTTCCCTTTTGAGGACTGTATCTTGAACAAAAGATCTTCTAAACTGATCCTTCTTGACCATTCCAGTGCATGAGGTAGTGTTCTGTTTCTAGGATTTCATTTATACTTCATTAGTTATCAGGGGATGAGTAAATTCTGTACATGCAATGTTAGAACATTAAGAAAATTAGGAAGAAAAACAATTACTGAAATATTATATAATCAAATTGCAATAGAGATACTATATATACTATTTGGAGATAAAAATGGAAATATTATCAAATTTTTAAGTGTCCTAAACCTTTTTTTTTTTCTGTTTTTGTTTTTGTTTTTTTTTTTTACCATGAAAAACCAGAAGGTCAATGACCTGATGCATTTTTTTGTACACACTGTTTTGCAAAAGACACTGTAAACCTTCTTAATTCCAGAATATGACCTTTTCTCCAGTTTTGTACTAGCTAATAATTACAGTTTTAAAGTTTGCCTTTTATTCCACCACCGGAGATAAATATATGATACTACATAAAATCAGAGAATAAAAAATAGAAAAAAAGTGCTCTGTAAGACCATTAGAGAGTATTTCTGGAGTCTCTGAATTCCTTCTGAGTTTCAAGAAGAGTAAGTAATGTACACAGGACATGGTCTGCAATTTCCTGTACCAAGAGACTTAAAAAAGACATGTCTTTCACTTTTCAGCTGTGATTAATCCAGTATGCTTTTCTGTATAAATGTTTACATTTAATCCATATTACATGGTCATTCCTTAAAGGAAAGAAACAGATTGATTTCCGGTCATTTTTAATAGACATAACTGCCTAATATGAAAACAAGGCTTTCTCAGCCAAATTTGACTACTAGGTACTAAGGAACATGAACCAAACTTGCTGCATTGCAGGTGGCTGGAATAGTCAATACACAACTGACCCATCAATAGAGAGAAGTGGAATGCAATAACAATCAATTTAGCAGATAATATGGAAATATCTTTATATGAGGAAGGGATATAGTTAACTTTTTTTCCCCACTGAGGAGATAAGAAGTGATTCTGTACTTTCAGGATTTATAAAATAAAGCATTATCTCTGACACAAATAATTTTTTATTTAGCTTTTCTCTGGGATCATTTTACATCAGAATCTATATCTTTCAACAATAGTTAAACTGTTCTTTCATTTTTGAATGCAACAGGAAGCTTAGTGCATATTATATGATTCCTAATTTAAATGCAAGTGATAAAGAGTATCCTTCAATTTTTACATGGGAACAGAAAAAGCAACTAATTTTAAGGAATACATTTTGGCTTCAAGTTCTATTGAAATTTTGCTTTGCAATATTACTGTAAATGGGATTAGACATGCTTTTTAGTGGACTTTGAGTCACTCCATTTGCATAACTTATGTGACAACTCAGAAGGAAAAAATAGTGTATCAAGAAAACAACTGAAGAGTAATAGTTTTAACATGTGCAACCTCAAGTCTTACATTTCATCAGAATTTATTTTCTTTCTTTATTGGACTCATGTTCCTCATGCTAATTTTTGTGCAGGCAGCCCACTTAATGTAAAACTTTTATCATTACTGAGCTTACTTAATGATATTTCTAAAATTCTTTAGTCATAGCTATTGCTGTTGTTCTATCAGAGTATATAAGGATTTGATAGACTGGCATTAGCATTGACATAAAATCATAGAATCATCAAGGTTGGAAAAGCCCTTTGAGATCATCAAGTCCAACAATTAACCCTACTCCACCCAGTACACCACTAAGTCATATCCTTAAGCACCACATTTATATAGCTTTTAAACACATCCAGGGATGGTGACTCGGCCGCCTCCCTGGGCAACCTGTTCCAATGCCTGACAACACTTTCAGTGAACAAAAAAAATCCAAACATCCAGTTTAAATTTCCCCTGGTGCAGCTTGAGGCCATTCCCTCTTGTTCTGTCACTAACTACTTATAAGAAGAGACCAGCACCTACTTCTCTACAATGTCCTTTCAGGTAGCTGAAGAGAGTGATAAGGTCTCCCTTCAGTCTCTTCTTCAGACTAAACAGCCCCAGTTCCCTCAGCTGCTCCTCATGGGATGTGTTCTCCAGGCACTTCACCAGATTAGTTGCTCTTCTCTGGATGTGCTCCAGCGCCTCAATGTCTTTCTTTCATTAAGGTGCCCAAAACTGGACACAGTACTTGAGGTGTGGCCTCACCAATGCCAAATACAGAGGGACAATCACCTCCTTGGTCCTGATGGTTACACTATTTCTAATACAAACCAGGATACTTCTTGGTCACCTGGGCACACTGGCTCATATTCAGCTGTTTGTCAACCAGCATCCCCAGGTCCTTGCTTGACAGCTTTGTAGCCACTCTTCCCGTAGCCTGTAGCATTGCAAATATAATAAAGCATCTTATCAAAACAGAAAGCACAGCTGGGTAATCACCTTCACTCTGCTCAAAGTAATGACAACTAAAAGTAATGGAACATGGTAATAGTAATGGACAGAAAGAGTTTGCTTTCTGTTTCTCATTTGCTGGTTAATTAAAACCGAAAATATAACACTTACTTCAATCATGTATGATGATGTAATATATGATTACTCATCTTCCTCCTGGTAATAAAATATCTGTTTGATGCATCTCCATCTCATCCATGATGTTTACAATGGATTAGACTATTAAAACTATTGTTCTCGCACGACTGAGTTATCTGTGTCTGTAGACTGCATTACTAATTCCAGCAACAACCCAAATAGTGCTTAAAAAGTAATCAAATACTCTTTTGCTTTTCAAGAATAGCACTCCTCGTTTTTTATAAACACAAGTGTTATTTTATAAGGTAAGTGGACAAAATTATTCCTGAATAATGTACTATTTATCTTGAGTAACATGTTGCAGAGGTTTATCTATTTAAAAATATTGTCTTACTCTGTACAAAAGGATGATCAAGTCAGACTAGTACTGGATCAGCACTCATATAATCAAATGTATTTTTTGTTCCTCCTCTCTTAAGCAGGCTATTTTTCCTCTTGAAACCTGTTTTCACATCACAGAATAGTGTATACATTAATCATGGCATTTGATACAGCCAGCTAGTCAAAATGTAGTCATGTAGATAGGTTTAATCAGGTAGAGTACTTAATGGCAGCTATTTCCTTATTGTAATTTTTACTTTAAAAATACCAACTCATCATTCTGTTTTCTTGAGTACAAAATAAGTTAAGATAAGCTCCTTCTTTCATGAAAAAAAAAATAAAAAATGACTCTTTCAACCTGTAACACATATCCTTATCACACTGTCCAAGTCTTTTGGTTGCAGTTGCTTAAATTTTATGATCATTGTTACTGCTAGTATTATAAATTCTGATGTAAAATATAAAAAGGAAAATTCCCATATAGTCTTCCTGGTTTGTCATTTCTCATTGCCTGGGGTACTGAATTTTTCAGGTTCCAATTTCAGCACCATATCTACCTGTTCAATAGCTGGAGAATTTGTCATATTATTTTCCTTTGGATTACAAATTCTAGGTTTCAATCAGTTTTCAGTAAAACCACAAATTTCCAGAGGAAATTACAGGAAAAGGTGGAATGGGTATAGATGTCCTTTCCAGAACACAGTGACTTTTCATTTTGTCATTTTCTCCTGGAACACTCATGGCCTCAGAGTGAATGTGTACAGGTCCTGGGAAACAGAAAAACCTATTTTGAAAAGAGCTGGTAAGTCCCAGCTGAACACTAAAAGCCAATAAAATGTAGCCTGAAAGGGAATTTCAGGTGTTGAACATAGAACTCTTCACCAGTTTGAGAAGGTGTTCACTTACTCTGAAGAGGTATCCAACCTTTGTGATTCAATGTGAGTCACAAGAAAAAAAAAAAAAAAAGCAGCAAACTTTTTTTTTTCCCTAAGATTGTTTTCAAGAAATTTTATCTATTAATATTGAAAGCTTCAATAATGAACCACTGTATTTTTTAAAAGCTCAGTTTTCCTCTCAAGGACTGTGGCTTAATTTTGTTTTCTTTTTCAATGATCATTTACTCTTTTCACAGGAAAACACAGATTAGAATTTGCATTCAAAAGGACATAGTTCCAGCTTCAACTCCTGGTCAAAATTAGCCACCATTTATTTCTACATTTTTCAGACAATATCTACTAATTTTCTTCTAGATTGGATATTTCCTGAAAATGTTTATGTTATGAAGATAAACTTTGCCAATCCAGTAAGATGAATATTCTATAAATATATAACCATACTTTTTTTTTTTTTGCAATTACTGAGTAACTTTTTGTTGGCATTGAATTATTTAAAGTCTCTTTCTTCCATTTCATGTCAGAATAAAGTTAATAAGTAACCAGTGACTGTAGCTGCTAAAGCTAAACTTCTAAGTAATCCTAAAAAGGAGGAAAATTGTTCCTGACAAGCTGAAATTACATTATAAAACCTCACATACTTTGAGGAGCCATGAGTTGTCCTAGGCATGAAGCTTATTTCAGTGTGTAACAAAACATATTTATAAAGAAAATATCTTCCCCTGTATCAGTTTTCTGAAAGCATACCCCTTAACCTCTGCATTTTTTGTTTCTATTCTTGTTGGCATGGAGATGAAGAGGCACTCCAGTAGATTGATCAATATATGTAACATCAACATAATATTTTCAGTGAAGTTCCCAGGAGCCTTCCTCCCAGATCTGTCATTTTGATTCAGATAACTAAATCAAGCTAAGCACCTCAATGATAACAGATGACTTGCCTCATTAGCCATCATCTCCTGCTGCTTTACTCTGTCAAGAAGCACCATAGTGACTGTCTGGGTTGCTGTGAAAGTACTGTTTTTCCTTATATGATTTTGGTGTACATATGTTTTTCTGGTTTCTGTCCATTATTTTGTCTATATTCATAAACAGAGAAACAAATGCAACCAGTGTCTAATGAATATTTAATTAAGAGGAAATAGAGTTGAAAAATTACTTATCAAATCCAAAATTTAATTATATAAGCGAACTTATTTCATAGCATACTAATAATATAGCTATATTCTCTGACATTCACCATTTCAAAATTTCTGTTTCCTTTAAATGGTGTCCTTTTTTGATATGATACTTTGCTTCTCTGAGCATTCAATTAATCAATTGCCTTAAGTACACCAAGGCATAATGATAAAAATCCTAAGAATAAATCCTAGATTAGTATTTTGAATTTGAAATATGCTGTTGAATAAATAAATTACGTTAAAATAAAACCTGTCACCCTCACTGTGAAAAGTTTTTCCTTGTGTTGACCCTAAACCTCTCTTGTGCTCCAACTTGCACCCATTGCCTCTTGTCCTGTCATTGGATGACACTGAGAAGAGTCTGGCTCCATCCTCTCTACACTCACCTTTAACATATTTATAGACATTGATGAGGTCCCCCCTCAGTCTCCTCCAGGCTAAAGAGCCCCATCTCTCTCAGCCTCTCCTTATAAGGGAGATGCTCCACTCCCTTTATCATCTTGGTAGCCCTGTGCTGGACTGTCTCCAGCAAATCTCTGTCTTTTCTGAACTGGGGTGTCCAAAACTGGACACAGTACTCTAAGTGACAACACTTGTGACAACATTTTCTATTCTCCTATATTTCTAATGATACTTTTGTACTAAACAAATTGGAATTATACAAGTAATGTATGGAAACTAGCTACCTAATCCTTTTGTGATGAAAGATATTTTTCTGTAAAGGTCTTATTATGTGGTAATTGGCTTCTAACATTGAAAACAATTGTTAGATATTAAAAGGATGTTATTTAACATAGCGAATAATTAAAATTTCCATTTCTTTCTGTATGGACATTTGAGAACAGATAGTATTGCTCATACATTTCACTTTTTTTTTTTTTTTTATTGCTCTGTGGGGATTGTTTCATGAAAACAAATGAATAGAAAAGTGACTGAAATATAAAACCACATAATAATGCTCAAAGCTTTTTCAACAAACATGGAAGTAACAAGAAGGATATCCATTGCTTTTATTCAGCAAATATCAAGACTTTATAGAGTACTTTCCTTCAAAATCTCTACTGTGCTTTAAAAATTTACCTTTATATTTTACTTTTTTTGCACAAATTTGCCTTTTCAGTTCTGCTGTAAAATGCTTTTGGTATATATTGTTCTTATTTGGCAAAGCAGAGAATATTTTTTCAGAAATACTCTTTATATTTTAATCACTTTATTATTCCTCATATTTTCCAGTATTTTTTCAAACTTTGACCTCAAAATTCCCAAAGTCTGAATTTCTGTATTTCTACTCATATTTTCAATTGTGACAGAGGTGGTGTCAAAGTAGTGGGAATGCAGAATAGACAACATTGATACATCAGACCTCCCAGTAAGTCC
Source organism: Ceyx melanurus (assembly GCA_024611195.1). Classification (NCBI taxonomy): domain Eukaryota; kingdom Metazoa; phylum Chordata; class Aves; order Coraciiformes; family Alcedinidae; genus Ceyx; species Ceyx melanurus. The sequence continues at coordinate 20,771 of JANHGL010000420.1, read as the reverse complement.
ATCCTTGTCATTTCCTCTCCAAGGCTGAATGTTTTGCCCCTTATGAAACTGCTAGTCATTACAGTTGACTAAACTATATATTTTCTGAGTTCCCTGACACACCCCATGCAGCTACTCTTTGACTTCAGTCACATGGCTTGTCATATATGAAGGGCATGTTCTTCAGAGAAATCCTATACATGTTACTGTCACACCAGAGAGGTTTACAGTTTAAATCACAAACTCCAATACCTGCATACTGAAGGAGTAACAGGATTTGTGGTTACAACAGATAAAGTGCTAGATTAAGGACTGAAATCTGAGAGGCATATGAAGTTCATTATACACAAAAAAGTTGAGAAGTGATCACCATCAGTGAGAGCAAACACAACAGTGCCTTCAAGCTACATTAGAAAGAGAAAGATAGCAGTGCTGTTAATAATTAATTCTCTCTGTTGTGTCTGGCATCCTGCCTATGATAGCAAAAAATCCAATAGGATATTGCTGTATCCCCCAGCTTGTACAAAACCACCAGGGGTGCACTACAGTTGATATGTTGCTGCCCTACAGTACAAAATTAAATCAAGAAGTGCTGTCAGAAACACCCTCTCTCATCTCATAGAAAGCAATCGAATGCAGGAGATGGGAGAGTGTTGAAAGCCCTGGACTAAAGCTGGAAAAATCTATCTATTGCAGCAAGCCTGCTAGCATTTGTTAAATCATTCCAGATAGCAACATAGTTATGCCTTGCCCTTGAACTTTCATCCTATTCTGTTTTGGTTTTGTTTGTTTGTTTTTAATTTAAATCAAATTTAGCCCAAGCCCTTTTCAAATGGAAGATTAGGCAATAAGACAGTCCTGCTAAAACAGTCATATTTCAAAAAGGAGATCATTTTATCTATTCACATGGCTTGCATCCTTCCATTTATTTTTATAAAGTTATCATGAACTGCCATTACATCCCAGTGATTTCTGCTTTCTGGGAAACCAATTTCTGCTTCCCATTTCTTACACTCAGGTGCTTTCACTACCTTCCAGAAAAGTTTCTTGTCAATATTGCTTGCATATTTTAATACTGAAACCATATTCTGATAGAATGAGACTGATAAGTCAAACTTTTAAAACAATCACTACATAAAACATAACAAAAATAAGTGATAGATTACTCCATGAGATTTTTTATTATAGTAGTTCCAAATTAAAAATGAAAAAGAAGAATCCTGTGCAGATCAGTTCGAGGTTGGAGATTTTTCATCTATCTTTGAACAGGCACTTCATTAAAATATCCTAGTACCAGTCACTGTATGCTTGTTGGGTTTTTTTTCACTATAGTGCCTGGAAATTCTTTCAATGTGTGTGCAATACAACAGTAGTTAATAATTTAGGGAAGAATGTTGCACACTCTTCTGGTACACAGTGTGAGTGGCAGGTGTAATAATGTCTATTTTGTATAGCACTATGAGACTACAAGCAACTGTCATAAATTAAAATATGAGATTTTTGCTATAACTATTATGAAATTCAGTTATTTAGGACACTTTTCTTACTGTTTATGAAAAAGATATTTTAATATGAATGAACTGCCTTCATTATAATTTTCCTAACACAATGTTTTCTAAAGATACGTTTTTCCTTGAAAAAAAATTACTTCTCAGATTTAGTCTCACAATTCTATTGTGTTGCATGGACTAGAATGTACATTGAACACTAAAAATGTTACAATACTGATAATGAATGAAAATGCTGCATCTATTCAGGTAGATGCAAGTTGATATTGCAGCATGTTATGCTCTAGTTGTCTGTAGTAGTTACTGTTAAATGAAGGGAATAAAGCTGTGCTTTTCCTCTAAGTGGCACAAGCACAGTGTATAAAGTCTGTATACAAATTTTCTAGCTGTGGTTAGAGAAATCTTAACATACTGAAAGTTGATGTTTGCCTTAATTCCATTGAGGTTTCTGGACTCTTAGTAGCACTCAATACTGTTCGGAATCTTGCGGAATTATCTGCTAATTTATAAGATGAAAGGTCCAATTAACAACACTTTTATTGATACTAGAGAGAAAGTCATTTGAATATGGACCTCAGGCATGAGGTCAGTGGGGTTTTGTCTCTTGGAACAAAGGGACTCCTCCTTCTGTTTCTTGTTTCAATAAACTCAAATATCATCAGTTATTGCTCTGGGATTTCCAGAAAACTTACCAATCTGGTTAACTTTTCAGATTCATCATTCTGTCTAATATTTTAGAACTTTTTCTCAGTGAGGGTGACAGAGCTCTGGAACAGGCTGCCCAGGGGGGTTGTGGAGTCTCCATCTCTGGA
>JANHGL010000420.1:0-15414 GCA_024611195.1 Ceyx melanurus | reverse complement strand
GTGCAACACACAAGTTCTAGCAGTGGCCTTGGTTTTGCATTCCATCCCTGGCAGTAACTGTAAACATGAGGAGTTATTTCTGCCAGAAGCAGAAACTGTCTGCAAAATATGCCTCCAACTCCAGAAAGTGCAGTTAGTTAGAAACCTAAGCTGAAAAGCAAAATCACTGAACTGAATTTGCTTGCTTTTCACCCAAACCAGGACAAAAATAAAAATTATTTAAGCAAACTAAATATAGTACAGAGAGCAGTGTAGAAGGATATTTTGAAGAGTCTTTTGAACAGAATTCACAGAGCTAATAATCATATCTAACCATATATGCAGAAACCTTCCCAAAAGCTCCTCCTCTAATCAAGGAAGTTAACTTACAGAGCAGGTGTCTTTGAGACCTGCATAGGAAAAGACAAAGTAAAGAAGGAAAGGCAACGGACATTTTAGCATCAAAGTTATCTCTGTGAGTGCATACAGAACATTTTATAAAGTGAGTTACAACTTTTCCTTTCTATGTAACACCTGAGGGATTTGCAGATGTTCAGGCTTGTATCAAAATAGCAGACAAACTATTTACTTCTAATTAAATGGGTAGAATTTGCGGAACCTTAGAACTAAATGCCAATGCAGTCATTTACTTTCAGAAAAAAATAAATAGGAAAAACAAAACAAAAACAACATAATGACAAAAAAAAAAGTATCAGTCATAGTACAGGTTATGCAAAGCCTGAAATAAGAGAGAAAATATCTACTGTTTAATGCAGATCTTGTGTCTTACATATTTAGGTAAGGACCATTTTGAGTGTAATTGAATCAGACCATCTTGTTGAACTCACTGTGTTATGTTTTACTTGCACTGCAGCACAATTTATTTTTTCTTCACATATATTTTTATTACAGTATTTCCCACATTGGTTGTAAGTCATAACAATGGACTTTTTTTTTTTGTGGTCTGACATGAAAATCCAAAGTTGTCAGAAGGCTCTAAGGCACAAGGCCAAGAAAATTATAAATTCCTCAGTGTACAGAGTATGTCAAAGGTAACACAGGCAAAAGTTGCCTTCTGTTTGCTGGCAGAACGCACCTTTGTCACTTTCTTGAACAAAGCCACTTTATTACAGCTTTTAAGAAACATTGCATGAGATCCTGAAGTTGTAAAGAAGATGAAATGACATGGTTCTGCACAAGTCAGATGTACTTGTAGAGACATTTCATATCCTAAATATCAATCTTCTGAATTGCAAAGGCCATTTATATGTGTACGTGGTTCAAAGAAGAGATATTGGCAACAGAAAAATATTGGTAATTCAGTAATATGCAAACAGTTTGTGTGAGACAATGAAATAATTTTATCTTCTTACTTTCACTTTAGACAAAAAAATTCTCATCAGAGTCTAGACAAACATTTTTTAGCTGCCTGCTTCTGATTCAGGTAGATTTGTAGACAGCTTTCACTCTGACAATGCAGCTCTAAGGAGTAGGAAGAACATTTCATGTTGAGATCAATATATATCACTTCAAATATATCATCATCATTTAGTTTCTGTTTCCACTGAATTAGAAAGGTTTGCAGTGCTTGGAATGGAAATAGTTTCAGAGGTTTGCTGGATTTGATTGTAGTTTGATAATAGTAAATGTTTTTTTCCTAAGGCTTTTCCTTGGTTCTTGATCTACATCTGAGGCAGAAAAATAACATAGCCTCCTTACATGATTTTTCCTCCAAAAGCAATTGTAAATTGTTTGAATACAATACTGATTTTCTTTAAATATTTTCCATAAGTATTTTACCAAAAAATGCTACTGTGTTTCTGATCATTGATTTATATGTTTTGCACACAACAGGTAATATTTGGATATTTGGTCTCTTCAAACAACTGAATATCACTGTCCTTGGAGGCAAAAGTATGATGGGAAATTTTGTTTCCACTGAGTTTTCGGAAGTTTTTATTACTCCTTAACATTGATTATAGCTTCACCTATGTATCTTACACCATGGTTAGGTAAATATTGCATTTTGGTTGAAGAAATTAACACACAGTAACATATAGGTGTTTCATTCATTCCTGAGTCTCCTTTCCAGATTCAACCCAAAATTTCTCCTTGCTTCTTTTTGACACTGTTTAAATGAGAAAGTACTCTAGGAAGGGATCACTTATGTGTCATGCTGCGAAGATCTGTAACAACCTATGCCATTTCCAAAAATCTTTGCTAGGACATCATGGAACTAAATATATACTGGCCCAGAATAACTATGTGAGAACAAGAATAATACATTGTGCATAGCAGTAGTCTTGCTGTGATTAATTTTGAAAAGCAGTTCAGGATAGAATTGTGGTCCCACACATACACAAGACTCATCCTGATGTTTCTGTGTTTGTTCGCTTTCCAGAAATCTTTTTCTGTGGGAAAACAGCTGCATGTTACTGTATACAGTCCTTTAAGTCATCTGGGTCTTACATTTCTTATTCATTTTTTCATTTTCCATTAATACAATCAATGCCTTTCTTTTCATACTTTTTATGTCATGAACAAGTAGAAAAGTATTTATTCTCTGACATTTCCAAAATGTTTTATTATTTACACAATATTTTTGCTTTCATTGCTTTTCTTAAGTCTTCTTTCCCTTCAGAGCCTATTTCTTTTTTTTTTTTTTTTTTTTTTTGGCAACATATATGATGCTTTCTGTATAAAAAATTGATTATTTTTTAAATAAAAAAATAAATAAAAATTGATTATTTTTTTTAATACATTTATCCATACAATACGATGGAAAAAAAAAAGAACTTTGACAACTGGAAATCCACCAAAGCAATATAAGAACTATCAATTCAGTTTTGTTTTTTTTTTATTATTATTCACATAAATTTTTGGTTTGCAGTGAAAGGCTGGATGAATGTAGCATATTTCTGCTGTCTGACCAACTGCCTCCCATATTTTAAGGCTAAACTTTAACACTAATGAAATTTTACATTTTCTCTTATTCTGTGGTGTTTATTTAGAGTGCCCATGCTTTGTATTAATTATGAATCTTTCAAATTTAGATGAGGAATCTATCTTGTTGCTTCATAACCCCTTACAAATGCAATGATTCATCAAAATACTCATACCCTCCTCAGTGTAACTATAGCATTAGTTTTACTCCTGCTTGAAAACAAGGCAAAAGGATTTTTTTTTAATGTCTTATTCACATATGATAAATTCCTCTGCAACTTCTGTGAGAATATAGCTTACACTATGCAATTGTGGGTATGTTTCTCTACCCAGATGATATAAATATATTGGACATCTGTTTCATGAACAATGTCTTGTGCTTGATGGAATGTAGTATTATGGTATTCCTTCAAATAGCTTCAAAGTAAAAATAAAATTCAGCAAGGAATGAAGACCATCTTTAGTTCCTTAATCTTCTGCCTCTATGCCCTTGTGGATTAATCTTGAGCTGTGAGCTTGGATAAAAATGACTGGCAAGAAAATGTTCTCACTCACTGCATTGTTGTTTTTTTTTTTAATTTTATTTTATTTTTAAGAAGCATTTAATCTCATCAGACTTTACAGACTAGAGTGCACATAATTATTTTCAATGAAGAACTCTCTAGTGAGATCTCCAAGTTCCATACACAATTAGATTTGTTGGTGGTTATGTCAGTCATGCATTGGCACTGTATACCTACTTTTAATTTATTCATGGTACACAAGTCTAATTTACAAAGTTATTTCAAAGACGAGTTTTATTTAACAAGTTTTCATGGAAATGAAGGAGGTGTTTTGGTTGTTTAAGGGATCAGGGTTCAGTCTAGGGAAATAGGGAATTCCATTTGATTTCCATTCACTTTTTTTTTATCTAAGATAATTGCTTGACTGTTATAGTGTTCTCTAAACTCTTAAATGAATACTCTGCAATATTTTTTAAATGGTTTAAAAAATATTTTCCACACATTCACTGTCACTTAAAAAGAACTGATGCAACCAAGATCAAGATAAACACTTCTGATATTCTTGCCACTCTTCCTAAGTCTCCCTCTTCATAACATCCACCATCTAAACAGACTACCTGGGTCTTCTTGTAATGCTTACAGATGGACATAAAATTAAAATGAAGTTATAATGGATTAACCATTAAGTTAGCCATCTCTGAGTATTTGTTAAACAGGCACCTTCTTTCATGTTCAGGGAAAGCAGTACTTATGTATGGATGTAGATCATAAACAATACATTTAAATTTAACTAAACACATAATCAGACCTACTACAGAAATTCCCTATGTAAGGAAACATTGTTCCACATATTTTAACTTATCATGTTCTAATGTGAAAACAAAACTAATGACTATTTGGACAATGAAGAAGATAGTATTTGGTGTAGCAGTGCAAGGGAAAGCAATATGAAAAATAAACTTGAAAATCATGTACCTTTACCCATCTTTTTTGAATTAATTAGAGCTCTTCATCTCTGTCAAGGCTCACAATTAATCAACCAATTATTCCATTATGAAGGAAATAATGAACTCTCACAAGGAAATTGGGGAATATTTCTATAAATTTTCTTGCGGAGAAATAAGATGTACTTTTTGAACCCAGGGGACTTATTTTCAGTTTTTCTGGTTTGTTCAGAATGTCTCTACATTCAATATGCTGCTTCAATTTTATTCCTTCATCCACATAAAGCAGCTCTTACTTTCAATAGTTTTATACTAGTTTGTATCAGATTAGTCTCTCATCCTGAAATTGTAACACTTTTCGTACTAACTTATAAAATGTGCAAGAATTAAGTGAAAATCATATTATCAAACATCCATTCAATAATGAAATTCATTTACTGAATAATTGCAGCACAGTACTCACAAACATACAGAGTTTAAAAGAGAAAATTTCTCTTCATTCTAAAGTGAAATGAAATAAGGGATAGTTTTTTATCTATTTGTGGACATTCCACAAAGAGGAAAATGAGGTTGAATTCATGGAATACATTATTCACTGCTAATTATAAACTGCTTTAGCATCAATGGAAAAATCAACCAAAATTGCACTGCAATAGCTTAGCAACATGAATGGGAAGTGTAGCTGTTCCCTGATGCACATGAATACAAGACGATAAATTATATGAAAATGGCCCCAGGATATTGTTTCAGTTTCTGTATTGGTTTCTGTATGAATAATGCTGCTACAGTGGAAAGCATAAGAAAATAAACAACTCAGAATTTTTCTACTGGTAAAAAAAAAAAAATCAGGTAAAATCCAATATTCTCATGGATCAGAAGTTCAGGTTAAATTACAAGCATTATCTCACCCAGTTTATTTCTTTTTTAACCTATTATCCTCGATATTTTTTGTGTAGTAAAAATAAATAAATACATAGGTTTATTCTTCACATCTCACTTCTCTTTTTGCTTTGATCCTTCAAGTGGACCTAATCCCATGTTTGTAATATCTTAATCCTCTGCTATGGAAATTAATATGGTGTCACACTTATTCAGTATTATGTAGTTCCAGTGCCAGAAGGGACAGGGAGCCTTGAAAAGAGCAAGATATTCTAAATAAAAATAATAATAAATAAAAAAAAAAAATACCCCAGCAGACAAATAAGCAATCTTTTCAATGAATATGTAACATGTGGCCAAAATTGCATAATGTTACTGAAAACATTTGCTCCACTGGGTTTGAAATGTCTCACTTATTTTTTCTTTCTTGGGTTGACCAGGAAAGCTTGTATTTTGTTTTCATATATGAGGACACTAAAAGGCATAAACTTCTCAGTGAAAACTATCAAGGGATGGATTTTTTTTCTTAAAATAGCCACATGAATCTTTGAATGGTTTCTGGAAACAAATCCTTCTAACACTTCCAATAGTTCCTTCCACTTTGAAAACAATCAAGAGGAGAAAGGAAAGGAAATGCCTCTTATCTTTTAGGAGGATGGGAAAATATTCTTAGGCAAACCCCATACTCTATTAATCATTTCCATAGCTTGTGCAACTGTGAAGGCAAAATCAGCTCTGTCTTGTCTTTTACATTATAAGAAAGACATCAAGGTGACATTGCAGATTACACCAAGTTAGGCAGATGTGTTGATATGCATGAGGATAGGAAGGCTGTACAGAGAGACTTGGATAGATAGGAATGATAGGCCTATTTAACAGTATGAGCTTCAGTAAGGCCAAGAGCTGGGTCCTACATTTGGGCCACAACAACCCCATGCAAAGGTACAGGCTTGGGGAAGTGTGGCTGGAAAGCTGTCTGGTAAAAAAGGACCTGGGGGTTTTAGTTGACAAGAGGCTGAATATGAGCCACCAGTGTGCCCAGGTTGCCAAAAAAGCCAATGGCATCCTGGCTTGTATTAGAAACAGTGTGAGCAGCAGAAGTAGGAAGGTGATTGTCTCCTTGTATTCAGCACTGGTGAGGCCACACCTTGAGTATTGTGTCCAGTTCTGGGCACCTCAATACAAGAGAGATATCATGGTGCTGGAGTGAAGAGGAGGCAACAAAGCTGATGAAGGCTTGGAGAATAAATCTTATGAAGAGCAATTGAAGGAGCTAGGACAGTTTAATTTGAAGAAGAGGAGGCTGAGGGGAGACCTCATCGCTCTCTACAACTACCTGAAAGGACATTGTAGAGAGGTTGGTGCTGGTCTCTTCTCACAGGTAATTAGTGATAGAACAAATGGGAATGGATTCAAGCTGCAACAGGATAGGTTTAGACAAGGCATTAGGGAAAATTTTTTCACAGAAAGAGTAGTCAGACACTGGAATAGGCTGCCCAGGGACATGGCTAAGTCACCATCCCTGGACGTGGCTCCAAAGGTTGTTTGGATGTAGTTTTGAAGGACATGGTTTTGGGGTAAACTTTGTAGAATAGGGTTAATGGTTGGACTTGATGATCCCAAGGGTCTTTTTCAACCTCAGTTATTCTATGATTCTAAGTTTCTATGAGGTACTCAAGTGAGTCCAGTATCAAAGCTGGTGAAAAGTCTTGAGAATAAGTCTTATGAGGAGTGGCAGAGAGAGCTAGGGTTGTTTAGCCTGAAGAAGAGGAGGCTGAGGGGAGACCTTACCACCCTCTACAACTACATTTCAAGGTTGTAGAGAGGTGAGTGTTGGTCTCTTCTCACAAGTCACAAGTGATACAACAAGAGGAAATGGCATCAAGTTATGCGCCAGGGAAGGTTTAGGTGGGAGATTATGAAAAAAATATATACTGAAAGAATTATCAAAGACAGGAAGAGACTGCCCCGGGAAGTGGTTGAATCTTTATCCCTGGAAGTATCCAAAGGCCATCTAGATATGGTGCTCATGGGTATTGTGTAATAGTGGCAGTGGTAGAGTACATAGTGGTTGGACTTGATAATCTTGAAGGTCTTTTCCAATCATAGAGATTCCATGTGAGTCTGTGTGTATGGAAGGTCTCTTGCACTTTTTTCTGGCTCAGGGTCTCTGGACCACAGATGTATTGCTGGAGTTGTATTCTGAGACCATTAGTAGTCCCATTATCCCTCTGGAAAAGGAATATGCACTGTACATGTTTGTTTGTTTTACTAGATAGTAACTTTTAAGTTAGGGGTCTGTGGAAACATGAATACTTTATTTACTAGGAAAAGAAAAACAGAGGAAAATGAGAGGGTTTCTTGAGGATGTATTGAACATCTAGAAGCAAACAACCAAGAAAACAAGAAAAACATACTTTTAATGTGAATTTCATTTGAGAAAGAACTGTCCATAATTGTTTTGTTGATACTGTAAATCTGTAAACAGAATGAAAGTAACTTTATATTCATTTTAACAGAGATGCTGAGGGGAACAGAACTATAAAATGACTGTCTAAAAGTACATTGAAGAACTTGTCCCTTCATTTCACATGTCTCCCAAAAGCACTTATAAAAGTGTTTTTAATCTTGAGCATCTAATTAATTTCTATATTACAAACTGCAGTCCTGGTGGAAAGATATCTGTCTGTCAAGGTATAGCAAGAATAAAATACATATCTTCTGAGAAGTATGGAATAGTGTTAGCCCAGTTTTCAACTCTTCTATTTCTGTTCTTAGCCTTATTTTTTAAAAAAAACAATAATCTCAAAATACTGCTGGCAAGTAGTTTATTTGGTACTTTATTATACCAAATAATTAGGTAGTGAAAAGAGCAAGAGCATGGGTTTGTTGGTCTGCTCCATATGTTCATTAACTAGCATGTACAATAAACAGCCTCACACACAAATCCTGAAAATGCTGAATTGAGCAAATATAGACAGAAAGGCTAGAAGAGACAGAGTGGAGGATGGGGCAAGAGATTGAAATGTAGATGGGAGATTTCTCTCCTGACAGAAGAGAAAGGCATCAGGGCCCTGAGTGTACCTCTAGGAATTACTAGATTAACTCCACCTAAGACTCCCCTCAAGATAACATCACCCTATGCATGAGGATAACATTCAAGCCCTAGCTGAGGTTTGGTCCATGGCCTGTTTCACATCTTCAAGCTGACCTCCAAACTCCACAGAAAGATGAGACAACAGAATACCGAAGCAGGTCAGCACCGCAGCCTTCTCTAATGCCCCAGAATTCAGAGCAGCCTCCTCCACAACTGCTCCATGGGATCAGATGAAGGCACAGGTTTTTTTTTATTCCCTCTCAGTCATCGGTTTTATCAGTGCAAGAGAGAGAAAAAAATGTTTGGTGAGAAAAACACTACCAAATTGGAGGAGGCATATGGGAAGATTTGTAATACTATATATAATCTAATTATTTTGGGTTTATTTCATTTGTGGAAGGCAGCTTCAGGTGGTTCCCCAAGTTAAATCAGGGTCCTAATGCTTGGTGTTATAAAAATAAAGAAGGAAGCAGCTGAACTAAACACGTTGTATTCTCAGAATCCACCTGGAAAACCTCCAGGCAGTTCTTCTGACAGACAAGGTGATCAATTAGAATATGTTCCAGCCTCACCAAGTAGCCCAGAATTACATTGCTCTTACTTTTTTCCATATTGAATATCACAGACCATGTCATAAGTACATTGAGTAACATGATGGATGTCTGTAGCTTTTATTCTGTGCCCCAGCTACTTCAAATTAAAAAAAAAAAAAAAAAAAAAAAAGACCTTTTTCAGAGAAATGTGTTGTTGTAGGTTTTTTTTAAAATGTGTGTTAGAGCAGAAGCCAGGTATAACTTGTGCATACTGATTGGTAGAGCCTATCAATAGATCCAGGATTGTCCTAAATTCCTGTAAGGTTTAATTACTGATCTTCAATTGATCCAAAATGGATTTTATCTCCTAAATACGTAGGCTTTCTATGCAAGTGGCAAATAAGGAAAAAGGGAAGAAAACAGGTTTTTAGAGACTTACAAAAAGCTATGGAAAATTATCTGTATAAAATGCAGATCCCCAGAATAATATAACATTAGCAAGCAGTGCAAAGAATCTAAAGAAACATTTAGCTAATAATAGAAAGGCTGGGATGATCTCTCCCCTGCATTTATCCCTAAAAGACCTCCAATGAAGAGGACACATTTATGAGAAAATGTCTTCTGAAAACTTTTCTTTACTAAGGAACATAATTTAAACAGTTACTGTTAAATACTGAGTGATTTCTAGTGCTTTGATACGCTAATACCATAGTTCAACAATATTTCCTAGCTGATAACCTTTCTCTAAAATGGACTTCATTGCCTGTGATGTCCTACCCTAACAGCTCTGTTGTTAATGTAAAATGTATCTGTGTATACAGAAATTCGGGAATCAGAAAATGCAGGGGACTAGCAAATAGTAAAGGCAACTTGTAACATTTTAATATTGTAAACTTCTATAGTTCTTGTCATAACCCAAGAAATGCCTTGGTACAATAGACACACAAAGCCATAGTATAGTAATATCTATCCTAAATTTTATTTTCTCCAAAATCCTTAAATAAAATCTTTAATAATTTCCATTACACTTTCCCAGTATCAGATATAGATTAAATGTGTTCTTAAGAGATATTGTAGTAAATGACACTATTTTATTCCTTAGATAATTCCAAGGACTTCAGATTATTTTTTGAAGTACAGTAAAACTCAGGTTAAATGTAGGAAGTGTCTATTCCACTCCCCAACTGGTAACTGCCATCCTAGCCATGCCACAAATTAAAATAAGACCTGTTACCTAAATTCCCCAGTAAGACATTTTAAATTGTCTTTCTCTGTGGATCATCTGCTACCAATAAGAACTAAATGATAAACACTGAAAATAAATCTTATCTTTTTGAACAATTCACCACTCATGTAAATTGCAGAGGAGGACAGACTGATTTTTCACACAGGGCAGAACAATTTAATCAAATAAACTATTTCACAAAATAATTTCAGTAAAATAAATAAACCAGTGTTACTAGATAATTGCAGAATGGCTCCTATGAAATCATTGTCAAAAACAACTTTCTGTGAGGTCAGTTCTGGCACTTAGTTTAATGCATGGAATATGTATGTATGCTGAGTACAAAGGTTTAATACTATTATGTTCTTTCTATTAGAAGCCAGTGTCATTTTGACTATTTGAATGTGCCTTTCTGTAATTGTTCTGTCTTCTAACGTATGAAAATATGCAAGACTAAATTACATTAGAAGAAATAGTCTGTAATTTTCACACCACCATATACTTCCTACCCAACCAAAACTGCCACAAAAGTTTCTTTTAAATTTGATGTAAACCAAGAAGTAAAAGTTTTAGACCCAAAATTTACTTTCTATCCAGGTTACAGTACAAGTTAATACCTTAGGAAGCAATGTCATTACATGTCAGATCTAGATTGTCTACGTGTGGGATTCAGAATATCTTCTAATGATAGTATATTTATAATACCAAAATTATGTATTGGAGTCCCTAATTTCTCCATTCCAAGATAAAGAAACACAAGCATGATACAAGATACTAATTTAGCAATGTATCAATTTCCTACAGCATCAGGAAAGATGGTCAGAGGGCACAATAGTTTTCAACTTCATAAGCAGTATTAGAAAAATTAAGCTGAGTACTTAAATTTCATTGGAATAAAGAGATGGAGTTGTTTCAGTCAGAATATACTGAGTAGCTGTTATTTAGACTCATAGACACAGTTTTATCGGTGAGATATATAATTCCTTATGCTCTCTTCCTAGGTAGTCCTTTGTTTCAGTTGTGCAATTGGTGATTATTATTCAATCAGAATGCAAGTACCCCCATTATGGAATAAGGACAGACATGTCAAAATGACATAGGCTTCTGAATAATTCTTGAATATTTTACTCTGTTTAGCCCTCATTACAAATAAAATAATAATAATTAAAAAATAAAATACAACTAAACCAAGGGCCAGGGATTTTTTTTTACTTTTGTAATATTTTAAGTTAATAATGCATTAAAATGTCACTAAAAATACAGGAAGTTGTATTCACACTCAATATTCTTAATATTCTTAGCCAAGAAAAATATAGTGTTTCATGTTTGTAAAGAGATTTTGCCTGCTTTAACATGAACATTGAATTTAAGAGCCTTAAAAGAAGCCTGTTTCAAAGGGCAGACAATTAGTGTTTCTGAAAATTGGTCCTCTTCTGCATGGCCCAGATTTACCAGTCATATTAAAAAAATCTTGACCCTGGGTCTCTGAATGTTTTCCAAATGAGCATTGCTGATTCCTTTGTCTATGTTTATTAATCCTAGCTATGTTTAGCCCTTTAGAAGGTAAGCATTTTCAGATTATTATTTTAATAATAGTAATTTGGGGTGAGGCTTTAGCTAAAGTGTCCAGATGAAATCAAGATTATGATCCTTCCATAGCGAAGGTTAATACTCTAAATACCAATTATGCCCCTTGCTGGAGGACTGCTTCAGTAATTCACTGGAGTGAAATGACCTCAGTCCTAGAAATTAAGATCTTCTAAAGGTTCTGGCAAGAAGCTATATAAAGCAGTAATCAGAAGTCAGTGACACAGAATGGGATAATGCTATCTTTAGTCTTATTTAATTCTGGGGATATAAAGATTCCTTCCTCTCTAAAAATTCAGATTAAATGGAGAAAGTAATTTAGTAGTTTACACCTCTGACATTAAGCTGAGAATCAGCACTGCAGACACCTGCTTCAGAATTGTCATTGTTTCCATGGTGCCACTTTCCATCACCTATTTTTAATAGTTTACAAAACAAGATCAAGGGTGTCCCAGCTGTTACTGCCACTGTTGCTAAGCAACCTTTAAATCAGAGTTCAAGAAGACAAAGAATCATGCTTGAAAAATTCTCAAGTGTCTGCTTTCACCCTTCTTCTGTCTACACTATTTTTCAGATACCACATTTTTTGTTTCTTTTTTTTTGGCTCTTTCATATTTTGTGTGAATCAATCTCCAAAAGGAATAAGCCACTTTTTAGCTATGAAAACCACTGCTTTATGTTAAAGAGCAAATAGCAGCATAAAATAAAGAGCTTAAAATATTTCCATTTTTTTTCAATTAAATCCAAATATTTTTAGAGCTCCGTAACCTGCTGCTGCTGTTGTGTAACATCTGTGCATGACTATATCACCAATCAATGGAGAGAGATTCAGAAGTTTCCGGGAGTTTCAATGCCCCCCTGAGCCTTCTGGAATATTAATGCTGTCACCTGCAAAAGGCCCAAAGGTTGAAAATACACAGTAAGAAGGAGGAAGACTTAACATGGGTGCATCTGGAAGAGTTTGGGGCAATATCTATGTTCTAGAATGTCAATATTTTTCAAATTTTGTTGCTCAACTATTAGCATCCATCCCTCCCCCATACTACTAATGATGTGACAAGCAGTACCGTGTCTTTTAGGTAATTAGCTGTGCTAATGTTGGAATTAAAGCTGTATTGTGGAATGTAAGGACCAAGGAAAATGTTGAATTTAAGACATCCTGCATTTTTCATGTAAAATATTTACTTGGCTCAATAGCCTTCCTTTTATTTAACCCATCCAAACTTTTATGTCTTCAGATGGAATTTTCTATTGTCTCTTAGATTCTCCCTTTTCTTTTTCAATTCTAAATGCTTTATCACATATCATACCTGCTTGAACTCTTTCCTTCCTTGAACGTCTCACTGCAATCCATCTGGACAGTGTTTCTTCTTTCTTACCCTCTTCCATTGCATATTTGTTCTACACTTTTGTTTTGTTTTAATTACAAAACATTGTCTTAATAACTTCTCTTAAGAGTACCACTTTTTGCCATTGCTCATCATCGCACTCTTGAAGTCATTGTTGCTCTCACAATAATGTTCTCACCAGATTTTTAAGCTTCATGCTAGTCCATAGTTTGCCAAGCAGGTAAACAATTCACTCTTCTCATAATGAGCAGTTTAAATAGCTCTTTTCACTCATTTAGAAAAATTATTTCCACTCAGTTTTTAGCTTGAAAAAAATTTTCATGTAAATTCAATGGTTATAAAATACTGTTGGTCATAGAGACAGAACTGTGAGCAGCACCACCACTTTCCCTGTAACACTGCTGCCTCATTAACAGCACTTAACTTGGGAAATTGCCAAAGATATGTAATAGCTTGTTCCTGTGCTCCTACAGCTCTCACCTTTAATATTTGACCACTTTATGGGGACTTCTCAGCAAGAGTTCCAGTTGAATGGCACTTTTTTTGGTTTTGTTTTGTTTGTTTGCTTATTGTCAGGAATATTGTCAGGACTGAGATGACCAGATTCATTAAAGGAACTGAACTGCTGGATGATGCAACCTTTGGTCTCTAACTGCCTGGTCTGTCTCTGAAGCTTCCACAGGGAAAACAAAAATTATGCCTAAGACCACAGGCAGCGAGAAAGCAGAGCTCAGATCGGCAAACCTCGCTACCAGAGCATTGCCTTTTCTTTCACTTTCATTCCTTTTGAACCAGCAGGAGGTTTCCTCAACTCGGGGAAACTAGTGGGAAACGGCAATTGGCTAGAAAATCTCAGCTTCTCTTATGGGAGCAGCCAAGACGATCATGTGGCTGGGAGCGTTCCCAATGCTAACTGTGAGGATTTAAACGCAGTGAAGCCACAAGCACTGCTCAGATCGCAGGCAGCGAGAAAGATGGCTCTCTAACCTCCCTTGTTGGTGCGTAAGAAAAAACAACAACAACAAAAAAGAAACAGTTGAACTTGCTGCCATTTGGTCCCCATCAATATGGTGGCCCCTTGGCACAAGAATCAGAGAATCACAGATTCACAGATATTAGGGGTTGGAAGGGACCTAGAAGATCATCTAGTCCAACCCCCTTGCCAGAGCAGGATTACATAGACCAAGTCACCCAGGAACAGATCCAGGCGGGTCTTGAGTGTCTCCAGAGATGGAGACTCCACAACCTTCCTGGACAGCCCGTTCCAGAATTCTGTCACCCTTACTGTTAAAAAGTTTTTCCTTGTGTTGACCCTAAACCTCTTGTGCTCCAGCTTGCACCCTCTTGTCCTGTCATTGGATGACATTGAGAAGACTCTGGCTCCATCCTCCCTACACTCACTCTTAACATATTTATAGACATTGATGAGATCCCCCCCTCAGTCTCCTCCAGGCTAAAGAGCCCCAGCTCTCTCAGCCTTTCCTCATAAGTAAGATGCTCCATTCCCTTAATTATCTTGGTGGCCTTGTGCTGGACTCTCTCCAGTAAATCTCTGTCTTTCCTGAACTGGGTTGCCCAAAACTGGACACAGTATCCAGATGGGGTCTCACCAGTGCAGAGTAGAGGGGGAGGAGAACTTTTTCACAGTGAGGGTGACAGAGCTCTGGAATGGGCTCCCCAGGGATGTTGTGGAATCTCCTTCTCTGGAGACATTCAAGACCCGCCTGGATGTGTTCTTGGTGACTTAGTCTGGGTGATCCTGCTCTGTCAAGGGGGTTGGACTAGATGATCTTCTAGGTCCCTTCCAACCCTTAACATTCTGTGATTTTGTGATTCAGTCTGTGGAATCATTTGAACCTTATTTTCATTTCATCTATTTTTGAGTAAATTAAGACAAATGCCACCACAATTACAGAATGACCAATACTGTAAATCTGCTCTTCGTAAGAATAAACACTTAAAGCTTTTACCCAAAACATAGATCCACTGCCAGTGTTTAATGTGCTCTCTAGTCAGTCCCACTATTCTGATTAAATTGATTGTGCCTCAGATTTATTTCATTGATTTCTATGCATTATGCTAAGGATAGTATCTTAAAATTCCCAGGTAGAAATTTATGTATGCCAATATATCTCTCCTCACTTATACTCTGAAAAAAATTTATGGTTGTTTTTTCTGGATTCTAAACATCTCTTTGGGTTTTGCTTCTCCAAAATTCTGAAGGAGTATACTCTATTTAAATGAATGCTGTTAAGTAATATTTCTTATATGAAGCCCAATTATGTGAATGGGAAATTTCTGGCAGAGGATTTTGGAAATTGTCATGTCTGCTTTTTTTTTTTTTCCAGAGAAATATGGGAGCTGCAGGTTATTAT
>JANHGL010000419.1:35030-45750 GCA_024611195.1 Ceyx melanurus | reverse complement strand
TGCCAGAAATGACAACTGCCTTTTTATTCCTTGATGGAACAAGTGGTAACCTCTTCTGGGTCACAGTTATCACGCCCAAGAGGAGCAGAGGAGAGTGATAACTGATAACACCTCCCTGCTCAGGGGATCAGGGTGCTGGCCCCAGCTCCATCCAAAGTAGCTTTTGCTGAGAAGTTTGTGGATTTTTGAAGATCCTAGGAAGATTTACAGATGGGATTTCAGGGACAGGAGGGTTTTTTCCTTTTTAATTTTTATTCAGCAGAATGCTTTCTTATCTGTAATATTTGTCATATGAAATATCACCTGTTGCAGAAAATGCTGAGGGGTTAATCACAAAGAATCTTCTTCCTTTCTTGTTATTTTTTAAATATTAATAAATATTTTATCTCCCATAGAAGTTTGGCAGCAGCAATTTGAAATTCATGGACATTTATTTATTCAGTTGCACTTTAAAAAATTTGTTTGGTTGGTTTTGTTTTGTTTTACCCCAGTTTAATTTCAGCTTCTCCTTTGGCAGTGGATAAAAGCCCTGATTTAAAGATTCAGTTTAGGAAGGATACATTGGCTTTAGTCATTAAGGCTAAAAAAAAAAAAAAACTAACCCAAAATTGAGATACTACTTCTATGAGAGGCATTCAACCTCAAAGAGAAAAAATAATAATCCAAATGAAAACATTGAAAAGTTACCTAATTTTATGTTATAGGTGGGCAGCTTGTGAAGATAAATGCAATGAGAAAGCAGAAAAAAAAAATTCTGACTGCAGCACTTTGATTCCTTAAAAAAAGTCATCTTGAGAGCTCATGAAGAAAAAGAATGAACTATGTGGCTTATGGTTAATTAGCATTTCTAACTCACAGAATTAAAGACATAGCACATGTGGTGGTGTCACTATTTTAATTACGTCAGTAATTAAATATATTAATATATTACATATTAAATATATTAATTACTGACGTAATTAAAATTCAAACATTTTCAGTTGGAACATTAACAGAGAGAAATAAAACAGGCAGGTAGTCAGAGTGTCAAAGTCCAATACACCCTGCCCAGGTTCTTCTAGATATTTCATGAGTGGGAGGTGTCATGATTATTATCACATTTAGTTGTTTGATTACATGGGATTTCTGATTTATCAGGGTATACAAAATATACTGAAACAATACAAATGCAAGTTCCACTTAGCAAAAAACAGCAACTGCAGCACGTGGTTCAATCCCAATCCCAATGAAGTCTCAATTACTGGTGTCTATGATATGCTCACCATCATTCCAGGTGAATCCAGAATGTGCCTTTATTTTATCTACTAGTTTCAGAAAATAGTTTTTTTCCACTATACAGAACATCCTGTTACTGAGCCAGATGCTAAGATTTTAATGTACTTTTTGATAAGAATTGCTAAGAAATCTCTCTAAAAGCTGAGACACATCTCGCTTCCTATGAATGCTAATTTATCCATTAGAAATATCACCTGTATAATTAGAAGCACATTGAACATTCACAAAGGGTGGATTTTACCCTTGTTCACAAAGTCAGTATTAGAACCAATGTGCTACTGCAAGCCTGTTTAATTCCAAGGCTGTGAGGATAATGTCTAGATGACTGTTGTAGAATATCAAAGGTCAACTCAATCTAGTATTCCCTTTATGAAAAAACGGGTTTCCCTCTCTCATTCACCACCCACAGGTTTCAATACTTCTTAACAATCAAGTAGTGCCAAAAATGACCTACACTTAAATACCTTTTTAGCTGTAACTGCTGTTCTTTACTTCTGCACTTGAAAAATAACCCGTTCATTGTATGAATAAGTTCTGTCCAGATATAATTGAAAGAAACTCACTTTATTGCTTTCATTCTCCCACTTCAGCAGTTGCTTTGGCCACATGCACCTCTTCTCATCCCCCCCCACATTCACGTGTCACGGTGTCAGATCTGAGACAAAGCAAGTGAGAAGCACATCTAAATACAGGGATGCCAAGGGAGTGATTTACCTAGCAACAGTAACTATGTGGAAGTTCTTTAGCAGCGTCTCCCTGTGCGTGTGATGGTACCTTAATGGCCTGGGTTTGAGAGGAGTGAAGGAAGGGCTGGGAGAATTCTAGCCCAGCAAAGCACCAGACGACAGGCAAGGCACAGGCACTGTGGTGCCATCGGTGCACGAGGGAATCTGTGCACCTCGTTTCCATTAATGCTGTAAAGATTTTTTTTTTTCTCGTAAATCCACAGTTATAAAAAGATTCTTTTTCCCCGTGCTACAGTAGAGATAACAAATATGTGAGCAGAGGAAACGTGTTGGGATAAATGCTTCTAAGTGCTAATAGCCACCAGTTTTAAAAAGCAACCAACCACCTAAAGAATTCTCTGAAGTGTTCCAGCAAGGGCCCTGAGAGCAAGTAGAGGCAGAAAGCTGAGCTGGCACTGTGGGATGTAACTCTCTGCTGCTGTGTTGGTAATGGTTACTGGTGACAGATGACCCAGGGGATCAAGCCCTGATGTTCACAGTGCATAGCTTTGTCTTAGGCGACTGCATTTGACAGATGCTACAGAAAGCAAAGTTTGTTCACATTGGTTCAGCACAGTACCAGGTGAGCATAAGTTACAGAATGTAAATGCAGAGTAATCCAATGGAGGATTGCTGTCCTTTGGGTCAGGCAGGGGAGTTGGACTAGATGATCTTCTAGGTCTCTTCCAACCCCAATATCTATGAATCTCTGAATCTCTGAATTCACTGTATGACCTCCACCGCAGAATCTCCAGGTAAGAACATAGCTCTCAAAAACCCCATACCTTTTCCAGTCCTGTCTGCACTTTGCCCACAGGTGTTTGCCCTCCATCCCTGTAAACTGCAAAACAGTTTGTACCCTGAGTCAGTAGACACAGAGACCCTGTAGTGAATACCAGAAATAATAAACTCAGCAAAGTCTGCTGAGATTATAAAAGAGTTAATTAACTTCTTAAATAGAGAAAGTTCACTGAGGCCCAGACTGAGCAGAAATAAAGGAGGGTTATTAGCCCTGTCCACAGTGCCTTTGCTTCTAGGTGTGGTTTTAGGCAACTTAATTTCCCAAACTGCAGCAAACTCAGCATTTTCCACCTTGGTCCTTCTGCTATCTCTGAGGGCTAACAAGCTACTTGCTGCACCTCTGAGAAGGATCCTCCTTCTCTTCTTTCTGTGCTACTCACTGCAGGCCCTAAAAGTTTTGCTCCCAATGAACAACTCGATTGCTCCCCAAGGACTGATCTGAGCCCTCAGGGGTCTCACTCTGATCCAGTCTCCCAGAAACTCAGAGCTGAGAACAGACAGCACAAAGGACAGAGTTCACCACACAGTGCTCAGAGCAATGTCTTCTTTGTTTCTTCTTCTAAGATAGCATTTCTTCATCTCTCAATATGTATTCTGTCTTTTCCTCATAGCTATGAGATTGTCTTCAATCCAGCTTATCAAAACTTGTTCCTTCATCTCTGCCTTTCCCACACTGTACTTGTGCAACCCTGAGTCTTCTGCACACAGCTTCACTCCCCCTGTTGCCTGACAATGATTCTGACTGCTCAACTTTCCCCTTCCCAACTCCTCATGTCTGAAAAAATACCCCCAGTGCAGTTCCTCTGCCTGGACAAGATTCTTCTTTCCTATTGTCTTGTCTGGAGGGACCCCTTCTGGCTCCTTCAGATACTCTGCCCACAGCAGCAGTCACTTTCTTTTCACTCTTCCACTGATCTTCAAAGGGCAGAGCACCATAGTATTAAAATAGTGGTATCAGGATGGACTGCTATGACTCTGCTGGGAATATCTTAATACCTGTAGAAGTGATGGGGAAATGTGGCTTTCTCACATTTTGCTTATTTAGTTCCAGCAAACCTGTGGCTGGTTCTAGCCACATGCTTGTTACCATAGACGATTGAATTGTTAAGAAGCAGTAAGTGGGCATAAACAAAGGCCATATTACATGCTAAGAGATGTGTGATTGAAGAGGTTCAACATGGTCTAAATGTAGCACTCCCAAGCTGAGCTCTTTTTCCTTTTTCTACTACCACATCTGCACTCAAATATTGAGGTACACGGATCTCACACCACATGCACCCACTTTGCCTGGATAGTTCATCTGCAGAAGAGAAATTTGCCATGGGTGTCCAGCTCACATCTGAGCCACAACTCCTCCTCTTCTGTTTGTCACACCAGACTAATGAAATCCTGACTTTTTTCTGTATCTAAACCAAAAAAATCACAGATAATCATCTCTCTTGTTCTTTTAGCTGCCACCTGCCTTGACTGGGTGTCACTGAGGTCACCTTATATTCTAAAAAAAAAAAAAAAAAAGGGTAGAAACAAAAACGTTGACACAAAAAGGATGGAGGGTGTGCCATCTTTAGAGTTAGCTAGTGCTGTTTTCCCTGCTGGCAAAGCATTCTCCTGTAGGAAATACTGGTCTTTTGGAAAGCACACACATGCTGTGTCTCCTTTCCTTAGAGCAAGGAAGGCAGAAAGAGAGGCAGACCCTGCTCCCATGAGCTTGGTTCTTCCACTCTTTAGACAAGATTTTTGCCAGAACAGAGAATTACATGCTCTGCTTCAGAAAGATTCTAATTTCAAGCTGCTACAGAAAATAACAGCCAGTGTTGCTGTGCATCTTCACTGAACTACATGCTCATGAGCAGCATGAAAAGTCAGTTTTCATGAAGTTCCAGATCTTGAAAGGCACGGTACATGAGCTTTGCAAAAGCTAATGGGAAAACTATTTATGCAATGCTATTCCTGGACTACAGTTTAGAGACCATGAATAAAGATATTCTGTATTCTCTGTGGATATCCTTACAATGGTATGAATATTAGTTAAAAAAAAGAGCAAAAGTTGTTAGTAAAAAAAAAACTGCAGCACTATAATTCTTCAAAGATTTATTTTTTTTCATTATCTCTGTATGCTAGCTGTGCATTTAGTATTTTTATGTCAGATATTAGAACTGTAGACTGCTTTATTCCCTTTCATGTACCTATCACTCAATTTATAATAAAAATTCCAAGGTGCATCAAAAACTACAACCTGTTACAGAAATTCGTTGTGACAGATTTGAACTGTATGAAATTTTACAGTATTTGTAAAGCTCTGAAGTCATCTATTTCATTTCCAGCAAAATGTCTTCTTTCAAAGTAAAGGGAG
Source organism: Ceyx melanurus (assembly GCA_024611195.1). Taxonomy (NCBI): domain Eukaryota; kingdom Metazoa; phylum Chordata; class Aves; order Coraciiformes; family Alcedinidae; genus Ceyx; species Ceyx melanurus. The sequence goes on along the minus strand of JANHGL010000419.1, from coordinate 40,596 downwards.
AGTACTACACATCCCATCAACACTATACCCTGTATGTTTCGACAAGCACCTGGGCAAAACCCAGATCATACACTCTTATCAACTGGGTGTTTTCTGACCTGGCACAGCATTTCTGATACACATTTGTTTTCTTGCCAAATGGCTCTTTTTGTGATTGGTTCCCAATTTGATACAGGCATTGGTGTGATTTAACAGGGTTCATGTTTGTTGGGAGCTTTCAGTGCTTATGCTTCCCAAGAAAAACTGTTTTGGTTCCGTGATTAACATGAGACCAATGTGTATTTTCTTTTAAATCTATTATGCAAGCTTATCTTTTAAAAGGATATCACAGCCATGCTCCCTGGCTGACAGCTACTTCATATTCCCAGATCAGAAACCACAAAATCCAGTAGAGGGGATGAGATCTCCCCCCCCTCCAGCACATTAAAAACAGCTGTTTACTAGGATTTCATTGCTGCACAGGAGTCAGCTGGGACCTCAGCACTAGTAATTGATGCAGCTTGAGAAGTTACCCCTCTGTGAGAGAAATTGTGGTAAGTGTGTCTGGCTTCTGGTGGGCTACCCTGTTATAATGTGAGGAACAACGTAGCTCTTAAATATAACTATTTACTACTTTTTATTGGTACTTTATTAGCACATTACAGCTGCTTTGATAAGCCTCTGACTCTTGTAAGAATGAAGTTTACTGCTACACATGTGGAAAGAACTGAATGGCAATGTTTGACCCCATTTTTACTCGGGCTGCTAACCATAATGACAGGAATTTCTCTCTTGCCATGGTGTGTGCATTCCTCTGTGGGGCCCACATTTCACCAACAGTCCCATTTCTAGTTACTCTTTCATACAGTCAGCCTCATTTAACAACATTCTTTTAACAGTCGAATACTTTAGATGATACTTAAAGGTATTAATCTGGAAATTCATCTAATAAAAACAATTGTCTGTGGATATAACTTCATGACACTCTGACAATTACTTAATTGGAACAATTATTTTTTTTCCCCCAACTTGATGTGCCATTTAAATGATTTTACTGAATTAAATTGTGAATAGCTGGGAAGTGGGAAGTGCATCCTCTGTACCTCCATTTTTTAACTCGTGAATGAGAAATAATAATGTTCAAACAGGGTATGAAACTGACAGATACATTTTTCTATCTCCCCTAATGGATTATGAAATGGTTGAATTTTGCCAGAATATTTTCTCATTATGTGTTCATCTCAGAAAAAAACCCTCATCACCTGCCCAGTGGCTCTGCATGAATTGTCAATAGAGAAATCATCATTTAAACTGAATAACAGGCACAGAAGTTAGCATCTTTACAGTCTACAAAACACTATCTAAAAAAAATCCTACTCTTCTCACTGAAATTGAAGGAAAAACCTCATTTTTCCTTGATAATATAGGACAGGCATCCTCTGAGTCTTGGCCAGGAGATGACAGTTGCAGTGCAAGGGTTAAGCAGCCTGACTGACAGTGCAGCAGAGAGGCTTTCAAGCTGGCACAGCCAATGATTGGAGGATTGTTGTTGGTGCATGACTTGGATAAATGGATTTGAAGAACAACCCAAACAAATCACTCTTTATCAGCTCATCGTTGCCAGTCTGACCTGCTGCAAATGGCACCAAAGCAAAACTGTGCAAGGTTGTTCCCTGAAAACAGCTCAGGCAGTGCTGCTGCTCTGGCTGTTCATAAGGAAATTGTTTCTCTCAAAAAAATACTCTTGTAGTGCCTAAAATACACAGAGGCAAAAATCATTTCCAGATTAGAAATGTAACAGAGAAAACAACAAAAACTGAGAGTTTTGGCTGCAAAGAAAGAAATGATTCCTGCTCATCTTTTTCAGGTAAGAGGCAATGCTGGCTAGTGCTATAGGATAACTCACAGAAGTTAAAACTAAATTGGCATGTTCTTCCAGAGAACTCCATGATCTAAAGCCAAAGCAAACTAGGAAATTCTGGACCTTCAGGAGGTGCTCAGTACCTAAAATGGTTATGATCAGTGTGGTCAGAAGAGAAAGCAATGGTAGCTACATGCAAAATACCTTAAATCTGGTGTAGGTGTGATATAGGTGAGTACAATGTGGTGTAGGTGTGATATAGGTGGGTACAATGTGGTGTAGGTGTGATGTAGGTGGGTACATTGTGGTGTAGGTGTGATGTAGGTGAATACAATGTGGTGTAGCTGTGGTGTAGGTAGTACAAATATCTCAGCTGAATTCTTGTGTATATTGATATTCTGGCAAATATCACCTGCAATGATTACTGTGAAAACCTGTAAAGCAATTTGATAATGAAAACCAAGCATATACTTTCTGTTTAAATGATCACTGCACAGTATTTTTTATTTTATTTTCAGTTAAAGAAGGGCATCTGGAATTATTTTAAGCACCATTATCTTCTTCTGCTATGAGGGCCATTTACCAAGTAAGCTAGAAATGTAAGGTACTTTGGATTTACATGGACCACTTTAAATTACAACATTAAGATGCTGTGCCTTTGCAGTGAGTTAATCAGTGTACTAAAAGGATTAATTGGCACATCCTGCAGGAACCTTGCAGAAGTTGGCAGCTGCTGCTGTGTATTCAGGGCAGAGCCAGAGCAAGGGACAATATAAAGACTCTACCTTCAGAAATACACAGCATTAGTCTTCATGTAGTTTAGCTGGTGAGGATGGTGATAAAAAAAAAATCTTATTCTCTGTAATGCTTTAGTGGTTGAACCAAACCAATTTATAAACCTTCTGGGAAATATGTAATAGGAATAATGGATTGTCATTGAGATCATATTGTGTCACAGCTAGTGTGTTCACATAAGAGCCAAGAAGCATGAATGCTGGCTCTAGCTCCTGCTTGTACCCCCTTCTTCAATGAATATGCACAACTTCAATTTCATTGGAATCTGGTTTGATCTGCTGAGATTCCTATCACTGGATAAAGGAGTAAGTTACTTAACACACTTTAATGTTACCTTGCTGTTACAGAAGGATCTTCAGAGCCCTCTTTCTTTGGGCTGCATACATTCAGACACATGAAGTGAAGCAGAGATAGGAGTTGGTGTTTGATCTTCAATGAGAAACACCTTCTGCTGCCCTGGTGAATGTCACAGAAGATGTCTGAGGTCCAGGTTCAGATACGAAGCACTTTGATATTATGAGGGGAAAAATGTATCACCCTTACGTGATGAATGTGTAAATTTGTTTTCAGCTGCCAGAAGAGAGGAAGGTAACAGTCTGGGTTGTACCTGTATGCTGCATTACTCTTTCATTTCATTACTTCTTGAAGTCCATCTGTTTTCAAATCAATTACCACAGAACTGTATCTCTACTGGGTATTCCTGGAAAAATAAGCTTCCAGCTGTTTGGTGCCCAAAAACAAGATAACATCCATACAAGATTTTCTGCTACAAGGTCTGGTCCTCTCAATATCATGGATGTATCTTATATTACACTGACACTGGCAGTTCTTTCACAGCCACAGAGTTGCAGATCTCCCAGCAAATGGAGTCTGTACGAAGTTTCTGACAATTCCCAGGAAGCATTAGCAGAGTTGTTTGTCCTTCGTACGTTCAGATCCGTCTGGTCAATTCCTCACGTTTCAATCTCCACCCATGTAAAACAGCCTGTTGGTAAGACAATTTGGCTAATATTTCCAAATGCTGAGCTCTCTTTAACTCTTGTAGAGTTCTCCTTTCTATTTAATTAACTAAGCAAATGACACAAAAGAAGCTTCCTTACAGGCACAGTGGGTGCACTGCAGTGCAGCAACATAGTTTGGACAAGCAGCTACTTTTTTCTAAAAAAAATAGGTTTACCTTATAGAAGTTCAGTGGGATTACATCTTGCACACTGCACTTACAAAATATTTAAAAAAAAAAAACCAAGAAGGTGAAGTTCTAAGTCTCCAATAAGTTCATATCTCCTTGGCTCTAAGGGTTGGTATAAGCTTATGTCTTCCAAAGCATCCAAAACAAAACACACTAAGATAACAGCGTTCCAGTTCCACCATCTAGTCAACAGCTTGGTCACTGCCCTGACAGTGTTGCCATGCAGCTGCAATATTTGTCTTTCTGCATATATAATAACATTCTATTTCTCAAGTGGAAGAAAGGCAACAAATGATGTAATTTCTCCCTTGAGAAGTTATTCCCTTCTTGCTTTAGATTTAGTAATGACCTTGTGGATTTTTTTTTTAGGAAAGAATAGGTATTCTTATTAGATTCCCCACAATAACATGTCTTTGAGTACTGCAGACAATGACTGTGTGTTTATTCTCAGAGAGGAGGATGAGCAGCCCATGGTATAGGGTATGACACTTCTGCAGGTAGAGTCAGGGAGCATCAGAAACCAGCCACTCCAGAAGAGAAGGCAGCCAGCAGTTGAATGACAGCAGGGCAGGAGGGGCAGCACCCTCAAAGACAAAGGGCCTAGTCCAACATCACTGGAGAAAAAAGAGCAAGTCCAGTTGGGTTCAGTTGACAGTTCAGATCACCAGGCCACAAAGCAGGTACCAGGTGAGTCTGGACAGTCAGGAGCAGAAGGATCTCTGGGTGACCACAGGCAAAGCTGTAAGATAGCTCTGGCAAGCACAGGGCTCAGCACCTTGGCTTGAAAACACCTCTTGTACAAAGGAGCAAGATACAGAAAGGCTCCTCACAGCCTTTTCTCCCCAAGCTCTTTTCCCAGCACTCTGACCCTGTGTCGCACAGACCAGAGCTGGCCTTGAGCACAGAGCCAAATGCAGGGGGTGGGGGGGAGGGAAGGCAGTCAGGGCTCTGACACTTAATTAGCAATGTTAATTTCTGCAACTGTGTGCTACACCTGGTGTGAGCAGTTCCTACTGGCTTCAGAAATTGAATGAAGTAATAACTCCACAGCATTTGTCTGAAGACCTCAAAGCAATTTAGAACAATTAATGAATTAAGCCTCTTACCATCCCTTTGATGTGTAGAATTAATTTTATCTCCAGCGTGCAGATGCAGAAGTTGGACACTGCAAAAGAAACCTGAACTTAACAGCAGTTTCACCTCAATGAGTGCAACTGAGATTTCACCCACAGAAGTCAAATTTGTTTCCCACTATCACAAAAGGGGCTTCAAGTCCCTCTTTTTTTTTTGGTGTGGAAGGCGTTCTCATGACAATTATAAGCTTACCTTTCATTTTCTTTTTTCTTTTTTTTTTTTTTTTTTTATTAAGAACTTAGTTTACATTTGTAGCACAACCAAGGATAAAAACTATAGCCTTTTCACACCAGGCTTACAATTTAATTCTAAAACTGTACTTCTAAAATACATCCTTTATAGCACAATACATGTTTCACCTTTCTCCATCTGACTGGGCTGCAGCCTCAGGGCAGTAAATACTGAGGGCATGTATGCTATGGCTGAGGTAATTTTCTTCATGGTAGCCAGTATGAGGCTACGTTTTGGATTTGTAAAAAAAAATCAGTCCTGCTTTGAGTGAGAGCAGCACTGATTCTGTTCAGTGATTTTCTCTCCAGCTCAGCTCTCCTCCCTCCCTGCCCTGTCTGCAGCCAGCAGCCTGTTCTCACAGGCAGGGGCTGCTGCTG
>JANHGL010000419.1:0-22278 GCA_024611195.1 Ceyx melanurus | reverse complement strand
ATGGATTAGCTGCTGGGCTCCAGCACACCCTGGCTGCTCATGGCAGCTGCTCCTCTCTCAGCACCCCCAAGTCCTTTTCTGCAAGGCTGTTCTGTCCCCTCATCCCCCAGCCTGGATGGACATTGGAGATTGTTCCAGGGGCAGGACCCCGCACTTGCTCTTGTTGATCCTCATGAGGTTCTCCTGGACCCACCTCTGCAGCTTGTCCAGGTGCCCATGGATGGGATGGATCCCATCCCTCTGGTGTATCCACAGCCCTACTCAGCTGGGTGTTACCTGCCAACCTGCTAGTGGTGCCTCCATCCCCTGTCTGTAGCACTGAGAACAATGTGAAACAGTAAAGGTCCCAGCACAGCCCCCTGAAGGACACCACTGGGTCACTGCTCTCCAACTAGACTCAGTCAGCACTGTTGCTTATTCCTTATGTTCCACTGTTTCTTATGTGCATGGCAGAGCAGCAGCTGCCTCACAGGAGAGCAGCAAGGAGCAGTCTCTCAAAATAGAAGCCTTGCTGCCAAAAAAAAAACTCTTGAGTCATAGGCATTTTCCTTCTCTGAGCCTTTTTGGCTCCCCTCTAGTGCTCAAGTTCACGTGCAGTTACAGCTACCTGGAAATCTTCACATGGAAAACAAGGTTGCACTCCTAGGTTTCATTTGAAAAAGGGATAAAATGTAAAATTTTGGCTTCTCCTGTGAAACAGAAAATCCACTCCTCGTCAGCTCTGATTGCTAGACTGCCTCTCCAAACATCCCTGGAGGATGTGTGAATGGGTGATGTATGACTTCTATTTTTTCTCATTTTTCCACACAAAGGGGATAGAAACTCCTTCCTTTTGGGAATTTTGATCACTTGACTTGCATAGAACTGTCAGCCTTTGAAAGAAAACAGTATTTTCTGTTTACTGAACTTAGTTGCTGTTAAGATATAGAAATAAAGTATTCTGGAGAAATAAGCAGCCTCACTGCTGTATTATTGATATTCTAAAAGGATTTCTATTCCATTACACCTATTTCCAGACAAAAATTCAGTTTACGATTTTATCTTTCAGTGTAATTTCCCACTGGACCCCAATGTTTTGCTGTGTGTGTAAGCCAGAATTTAATCTCCATTGACAATCAATTTAAGAGAATGCTTGGGAAAAACCTGTGCCCCGAGCTACAGAACAAGGTGGCTGCAGGAATGGGAAGTAGGAAAAAGAAGGCACAGAGTCTACTTGTACACTAGTAAATGTAAATATAAATATATTCAGGGCCATCCTCTGTCACCGATGCCACTGGCACGGAACAGCCTCTTCTAGACGACTGCAACTTTCTATCTCCCAAAACAAGTAAGCCTTGATCTGACTGAAATTTAGCTGACACAGACCCTGACAGAACGTATTCCACGGGCTTTTGTGACTGTTCAGAAGGAAAATTTTCTAGTAGAACATGACTGCTGTGTTCTACCTCTATCTACTGTTGTCACACCTTTCTCTGTTTAAGAACCAGCCTGTCCCCACCCTCCCTAGCACAACAACCCACCTCTGCTGCTGCTGTGCCCTGGGACATTCTAGCTTCTCACAGTCCAGTTGTTACCCTTTTGCTGCTCATGTTCAGACTAGATGGCTTTTCGTATCTGCTTTAGTATTTGTAGGAACCAAACCCTTTCTTGGAGTATGGCTCAGACATCTACTGCTCTCTGGTGTCTTCTTATCATATTGGATGGCCGTGTAAAGATGTTACTGTGTCACTGCTGGAGGGCAGTGGGAGAATGAGGACGTTGAAGTGGCTCATTCCATCTCTAGCAGCAAACAGGAATGCCCTAGCTGTGCTGGTGGACAGCAGGAAAAACACGAGTCAGCAACGTGGTCTGTCAGCAAAGAAGAGCAACAGCATCCTGGGTTATATTACTGGGAGGCCATGTCACTCCCTTTTGCTTTTTCCCCATGAGAAAAAGACAGGGAAAATGAGTGTTTACAACCTGGAGGTGGCTTTGAGGGGACCTGCTAGTAGCTTTTCAACTCCTTCAAGGAAGTTGTTAAGACAGACCCAAGGATTTTCCCGAGGTGCATGTCTGGAGGACAATGTTCTGAAATCATTACAGGGCAGAATCCATGTAAATAAAAGGATCTGGTTGCCCCAAGAGATTGTATAATCTCCAGATATATAGGTTTCCAAGACCAACTGGACAAAACCCTAAATAATCTGAATTTCATGTTGAACCAGCAGGGAGCAGGGCAAGTCCCCATGAAGAGAAAACCCACACCTGCAGGACCTGGGTGCATGTATGGGAGTCTCTTGCCCCAGCCAAGGCAGTGGGGTTTTTTTGCTGCTAGGGAAGGGTTTTGTGTGTAACACCATGTGTATGTTTGTGATTAAAGTTCCTTGGTGTCAGTTGTCAGACATATTGAGAAATTTGTATGGATTTATTAACATTTTGTAACTGTGTTCTACTGAACTGCTTTATTAACATCCTGCATGTATAGTTCATTGATTTCTTGTTAATTACATGTGATTAGCAAACTAATAAACCATCTAAAACCTGTTCTTGGTTTTTTCAAAATTAGTTAGATTTCTCTGTGAGACCTTCCAACATGAATGCTTCTGTGATTTTGTCCTGTGATAGCATTTTAATTGTCAAAGTGTGCATGGGAATTCTTTGGGAAGGCAATAGTTAGCATGGGCCAAATTCATGCCCAAGACATTTATGTATGTACCTGAATTTACCAGTACAGAGGCAGCCAGACTCTTGCTCTGTTCTGCTCTAATAGCTCTAACTTTCAAAGGGACCAGATTTTCCAGAGCTGAGTTGTGTATAAATGTAAGAGCAAAGTACTCAGTGTACTGATTTCATTGGAACATCATTAATCTGCAAGCATCAAATATGAGGAAGAATCTGACCTCTTCAGCATTTCTGAATACTTAACCCAGTTTGCTTAGACACTGGAACTGTGTAATCTTTGAGCTCTTTTGGGATACCTGAAGAGGCGGAAGGAAGGAAGGAAGGAAGGAAGGAAGGAAGGAAGGAAGGAAGGAAGGAAGGAAGGAAGGAAGGAAGGAAGGAAGGGTGGAATTGAAACCCCTAACATTTTTCCTTCAGGAACTTTGTTGCTGTGTTTCTCCTTCCTGATTTTCAAGACAATCAAGACCTTAGGATAGACCTGAACTGAGATGATAGTGACCCTTTGCCATGGACATGTGCATATCTTTTGGCTGTAAGAGCAGACACTGTAGTGAGTAGTTGAGGATGCCCAGTCTTGCTGTACTCATTTGTCTTTACATGGGAAAAGTAGAAGTGTTGTGTTCAAATCTAAACTCACAAAGTTCAAGCTCCAGATTAGGCTGTTGTTCAAACACCATTACACTTCCCATCTTTATATAGATTGCAAGAGGCTATATTTTAGACCTGCCAACACAGCTAAGAATCATAGCCAGCTCAGGAAATGGTTTAAATTCCTGGCAGCACTGGATAATGCTGGAGCCAAAAGATTAATGGAGAAATGAGAAGATTAAGTAATGGACTCTTTGGAAAAAAAGAGATTAAAGTTTGGGCCAGGGCAAAGGTATAATAGTAAAATGATAGAAGCATTTAGGAAAGAAAGTGCCCTGTACATTACAGAGGGAACACATCTTTACACAGACAGTCTCCACAAACCCTTATAGCTAGTTTTTCTAGTTTTCTTTCTTGTGAATTCTTCCTCTTTCTTCTGTTTGACCTTCTGTTCTCTTACAGCACCATATAAGTAAATCTCCAGGGTTAAAGCTAATCCCTATAGAAGAGATATAAAAGTCTCTAAGTGAACAAGCCAACAAAAAAAGAGAATATTGGCCAAGGCAGAAATGTATTATTTTAGTATCACTACACTACTTTACAAGCTAGCACAACAGTAAAGAAGATAATCTGGCTAGATCTAGTACTTAAGAAAGTATATTCATTAAAAAAAATAAATCAGTCTTGCACCAGGGACTATGGGAATTTAAATATGGAAAGCCAATCCACAGCTCTGCACAGCATTAACCAGTCCATCTTTAACCCTCTGAGGCTGCTAGGCAATCTCTAGGCACTATCACTGCAAAGTAAAGAACATGAAGGGGAATGAAAACCAAAGTAATGGGGACAAAACTGTAGAGAATTGTATAATACTTGCTTCAGGATCCTAAGCAATGTTTTGGAAGATCTGTGCAATCAGGCTGCAAGAAAAGATGCAAGAGGAGCAGAAGAATATGTTGCAGTATCAGTTCACAAGCATAAAGTCCAAATACTTTTTACATTGTCATTTTGCATCTGAAAAAGAGGCTGGAACTCCAAAGCCATGAAAGAATCAAGAATTGCTTCCATCTGACAATAGATTTGATCTAACCTCTATTTTTACTGCCAAAAAACCCCAGTATACTTTTCAGAGTCCATCCATGAAAATTCATCTTCGTTCTGCTGTTTGTACAAAAATATGGTTATGATTCTGAATATAGATGCTTCTAGTTCTGGCAGATATTGCTCTAATAAGTTTCACTGGGCATGGCTTGTGTGTCCTTCGTGGGACATAGTTATGTGGCCACATTTCTTATATTGATGTTTTAAAATGACAGGTTGCTCACCTGCACTGGGACAAGCTTCCCCTCTTGTTCTTATCAACTCAACCATCAAAACTGAAAGACTGTTTCGAGAATTAAAGCCTTCAGGGAAACAGTTCTGGTAGTGAATGGACCATAAAATCTCAGTATCCTGAGTAAAGGCTTTTACTTTCAATATAATAATTTTTAAATTGCATCAGAATAATTTTCCTCAATAAAAGAGCTTCATGCTAAGAATTTTTTTTTTCAAAGATGACTTCTAAGAGAGAAGAATCTAGATTATTTCTTATGGTTTCAATATCTTACTCCTGAATGCTATTAGAAGCTATTGCACTAGATCAGGCAACCTGTAGTGATCTTGTGGAATGCTTGGGTATCACCAGATCTGATTCTTCTCCAAGGAAAAAAAAAAATCAACTGTAGAAATGTTTCTTGATCTTCTTCTACAGTCGTAAAGTGGAGTCTCCAGACAGTAATTTAAAAGTTAATATATAGAGCTTCTTTTCAGTTTTACATTCTTGAAGGACTCTTTTTTATTAGCTGAAAATGACCAGGTTCAATTTCATTGTTCAAATGTATCAGAGCAGGTGAGACAACAATGCTGCTTATGGCTGTTCTAAGAAGTTAGCCAAATGGTTTTTATTTTCACAGGAATCTCTTTATATAGAAAGGATCCTCTAATCATGAGAGGAAAAAAAAATTTCTGATCTATCTCTGCAAGGCTGATTGATTTATGTGCCATTAAAGAGAAAGGAAAGGCTCTTACTGCTTTATATGTGTAGGAACATCACTCACTTCAGCCACCACATTGTCACCTTCATAGACCAATTTGCTTTTGCTTTGGTTAAAATGACTGGCATCACATTGTGGAGAGCCTGCTCTCTAGAATAAGTAACTGCTCTGAACTCACCTTTTGACTCCATTCCTTATGTTTTCTGCATGGATAATTCCAAGTTCCTGTTACACATATCATAGCTCGTGGCATTGACAGATCCTAAGTATAGACTTAAGGAGAAGTTGGATGAGACTTTTAGGCAACTGATATTTCTCTCTTTCCTTACAGTCACTGAAGAAGTGTGCATCCAGATAGAAGTTTTATGAGTTGCCTGTTTCCCTGGCATAGGCCTCCAGATTACAGTATCAAAGAATTAAAATCCACATTTCTTGGTTTGTATTTCTTTTAAGTGGGAAAATAGACTTAAAATATCATAATTATATATGGAGACCTTAAACTGCATATGACTATAGTGTTTGACAATAATATGATCTATCTTCCATCCTTTTATCGCTGACTAATCTTCCCCTCATATATAGAAACAAATGGGCATATTTCTATTTTCCTTTTCTACATTTGAAAAACAAATAACGAAAGAATTTGGACTGACTGTCAATATTTCCAGCTAAGGTGCATATTATTTCATGAAATTTACTCTTTACGGTCTGCTGTCCATAAAGATTTTATATGCAACTATATTTTTCTTCCTGCCTCCAGTAACAGCAGTCTGTGAAGACAATTCAGACAATAAAAAATAAGTAATGTGGAGCAAAAGCCTGAACACCACTATACAAAATGATCCACTATGTGGCTCTCCACAGTTGCAGAATGCAGAGAGCCCTTTAGGGATCTGAAGGTGAAAGAATTATTTTTTCTTTATATCTGCTTCTTCCATTCCTTGTCAAGCACTCTCACTGACAGAGGACAGCTCCTTCTTAAGGCAAATTGAGTAACAGCAACTGATAATGTCTGATTTGGGGTGGAGGGTTTAGTGGCACACGTTCCTTATCAAACATTAACTCCTCATCACAGGCACACAAAATTCTCATGATAAACCCAGTAACCTTCTCCTTTCTACCTACAGTAGCCTCCTATCAAATATTACCATGATCTTTTGAGAAGGCATCAAACATACTCGAAGTATATGAAAAGTAATAGATAAAAATGATGTCATTATAAAAATTAAGTAATAATAAAAGTTAAAACCTTAGACGTTTCTATGTGTAAAAGGAAGGTAAGGCTATATGTTTGATGCAAAGAAGCGATGATTGCCAATTATTAAGTGGCTCATTGCTGGGATTTGTAAAAGGGAGGTTGTTGTAAACAACAGTTCTTCTGTGTCACATCAGATAGAAACAAGGATATTGAATGAAGAAATAAGAAGAGTTTTTTAAAATTTAATTTTACTGTCAGTGCCATAAGAGGACACAGGATATTTTCTTCGTCATAAACTGTACAATGAAAGCTATTTAATGTATTGTACTAAGCAGACAGAGTTTCCACATTTTCCAGACAAAAGCCAAAGTACAGCCGTAGCAGGGGTCACCTTACCTTTAAGTTCCTTATCTGAAGTTTGATGTATTTTGACTCGGGCATCTGTGCCTTTGAAAATATGTTGCTTTTAAATTCACGTTACCCATAAGAGAATAGGAGGGAATCTCTCTGTAAAGAGATTGAAATGATCTAACATTAAATCATAAATGTATATTTAGAAATGGTAATGCTAGTGTTGCAGTAGTAGTGGTCACACAATACAAGGAAGGAAAAAATAATTAGCAAAGGATCACTTGATTTGCTGTGAAAAGCATGGGATATTTCTGTCTATTCCCAAGTTGTCATCATGCGTCTATTTACATGAACAATCCAAATATCAGTTACTTGAAAGCTAGTTGTCAAACACACAGATAATATATTCCTGCTGGGAAACAGCAGGTTAGTCACAGATATTACAGAAGCTGAGGGAGAAATTATTTGCTGGGCTCTATTTCTGGGCAGCAGTGAATCAACTTGACTATCACAGGGTGGCACTGTCAAAGAGGAGTTACATTAACAACTAGTTTATTACTTAACCTAAACCGTTAAGGCAGATTTCCTTCTTCCCCTGAGGAAAGGATGGTCAATTTCTGATAGTTTACAGAGGCAGTAAATCAGAATAATCCTTGCATTTATTCGGTGACACTGACCAAGAAGATGGAAAGCCAGGTCACTACTCTGCCCAGTGCCAGCATCTTGCCAGGGATCCCATCTAAAGTGTGAGTAGCACAAAGACAGATTTACTCCTGTCTACTTGAATATAAAAAATGTTCTAGGGGTTTCTTATTTACCTGTCTGCTTGCCAAATCAAATTCCACACCCTTCTGGGGACTCTGTCATTGGCAAAATGAAGAACAGCTGCCACCATGGGCTCCTACTAAGATAAACTTTATTTTCAAGATCATTAAATAAATACTTCTATCTTACAGCTGTCTGAGTTTTTAAGTAGTTTGTGAAAACTGAATTGCAAATATAGATTTATTTTCCTGCATTCAAAAGACAATTTTATGCTTTCTTATGAATCTTTGCAGTTGGGCTACTCTTCTGCATTCTAACCAGATGGATCCCAGAGGGATATATATGAAGAAAATGTTTCTTAAAATTGAAAAAGAAAAACCATATTCTTTTCTGGTCAGTGAAATTCTGGTTTGATATTAACATGAAAAAAGTGAGAGTCCTTTTAAGAAAACATGTACTAATATTTGCTGACATTTTGTCAAGTACACAGTAAATGTTATCTTGAGAAAACCAGGTGAAATCCACAAACATTTCAAGAGCACTTTTAGTATAAAAGCCAACACTAGGCTAACAAAAAAACCTAATTATCATGATGGCAAACATAGCCTATAGAAAAAGTAAGAGGATAGCTGTCAATGTCCCTACAGCAGAAAGGTCACTTTACAATTACAATAGCTTCACTTATCTTCCTTTTGTCTGAAACTGTCAGCAGAAGATAAATACCCACACCCACCCCATCACAACATGAGTTTTAGCATGTCATGACATGCTTGCCAAAAACAATCATTTAAGCCTTGACTAAGTACAAACACTGCAGAAAAATGACCTGGTTTCACTTTTATATGACTTAAGCAATGATAAACCCCTGCATGGAAAACAGTAATTAAGCACCAAAATATCTGTAATTTTGTTTCCTTTATTCTTCTGTCCAGTCTGAAGGAAACTGAATCATGCCACTGAAGGAAGCTGTGCAAACATACTCGTTAAGGTAGTTTGCTCTGAAGCTATAGCTTGGGTTCAGTGTTCTGGTAATAAACAAGCTCTTCGTTACTTTGAGTAAACACCACAAAGTGCAAGAGCTGTTACACAGGATCCCAGGGTGTCAGGCATTGGAAGGGACCCTGGAGATCTTGGAGTCCAACCCCCCAGAGCAGGCCCATGGAATAGAATCTCATCCAGCACAGGGCACAGGAACACAGGCAGGGTAGCTGTAAACGCTCCAGAGCAGGAGACTCCACAACCTCTCTGGAGAGCCCCTGCCAGGCTCTAGGACCCTCCCAGGAAAGAAGTTCCTCCTCATGCTGAGGTGGCACCTCCTGTGCTCCACCTTCCATCCATTGCTCTTGTCCTATCCCAGGGCACAGTGAGCAGAGGCTGCCCTTCCTCCTGACACCCTCAGCTCTGGATACTCATGGATTCCATCCCCTCTCAGGATGCTCTGCTCCAGACCCAAGAGCCCCAGGGCTCTCAGCCTTTCCTCAGCAGCCACCTGTTCCAGCCACTTCAGCATCCTTGGAGCCTCCCCTGGACTCTCTCCAGCAGATCCCTGTCCCTCTGGAGCTGGGGGCCCAGCACTGGATGCAATATTCCAGGTGAGTCTCAGCAGGGAGAGTAGAGGGGGAGCAGAACCTCCCTGGATCTGCTGGACACTCTCCTCCCAATGCCCCCCAGGAGCCCATTGGCTTCCTGGCCCCCAGGGCCATTTCTGTCCATGGAGAGCTTGTTGTCCACCAGGACTCCCAGATTCCTTCTCCCCGGGGCTGCTCTCCAGCAGATCCCCTCCAAGCCTGTCCTGGTACCATTGATTATTCCTTCCCCTTCCTTATCATAGAACAGGCCTATTTCTACTCCCACATGCCACCGAGTGGCAAAGCTTCAATCAAAAGAAGTGAGAATGTGGATTTCAAATATCATTTCCAAAGTCAAGCAACAGATCTCAGTTGTGTCATGCAAGCAGAAGACATCAGTTGAAACCAGAAAGGGATATAGGAGAAGCTTTTGTAAAAGATGGTCTCAAACTCCAAACTTTTGCATCACTGCAGGCCAAAGCAGATCATTAGGAATGGCATCTGTGAAGCTCCTGTGCTCCTGGACTAGTCACAAATGATTGGTAAGTGGTTCCTTCCCTTTGCATGCCAAGGGCAGCATGGCAATATAAAAGGAAATAGATGAATCTTATGAAGCCAGGAAGTGACAAGATGCTAATGAAGAAGAATTATTCTACTAAGTATTTATTATTCTAATGAATACTTCTACAGTAAATAAATCATACCTAGATTGTGCATTAAGAATATGAAACAGAGTATGTTTTTCCCTGCTAGGCAACTAAATAGAACAGGTAGCAACTTCCAAGTCTGAAGACTGCATAAGAAAAGCAAGATATTACACCCTCACTAATTCCTAACAGACTCAACTATTATAAGCACATGGCAGTGTGGTCAGGACTGAAGAAAATTCCAAACAAAACATAGAAGTTTGCGGGGAGCAGCAGTTTTCTCTGTATCAATGTGTTCATTGACAGATGTTCCCCTCTGTTTCCCTAACACAGTTGAAATGACTCAGCACTGGCTGTCTAGGGCTGCACACAATATTGCATTCATGTTCCTTTTTAAAGCAAGTTGCCCTGATGAACAATTCTAGAAGCAGTGAAAAAGTCTTGGGGAAAAATATATCCATGCCACAGAAATTAAAAACAGAAAACTAAAAAGCTTCTTGAATGGCAAGCTTCATAGGTCCCACTCTCTGAAGACGTGGATGTTTGAGCCCGTTTACACCTGAAGGTATGAACAACAGCTGGAAGCCTTTAGCATCCTGGGAGTATTTCCTTCATGGGTGTTCCCTGGCATGAAGTAACTTCTGCTATCAAATCAACTTTTGCAAAGTGAAGAATGCGTTGTGTTAACTGTGAAGCAGAGAGGAACTGCTGCTTGCTGCCACTACAGAGCATAACAAATGTCATTTAATGACAGGAAAACACCAACCTTTTCATTTCCATTTCTGATGCTCCGGGTAATCTGATTTTCCATCTGGATAGATGAGATCTGACTATTCCACTCTTCAATAAAGAATACCCACAGGTAGATACTGCTGTATTTTCCTGCTTTTTGGGTGGTACATGTTTTAGTGGTTACATGTTAGTGGAATTTTTAACACTGAGAGTAAAAATCTAATCCTCTTTTATATGCAAATCTCTAGATAAATGTTCATTACTTACATTATTTCATCCATCTTTATATTTTTCTCTATATTATTTCCTCTACCTTTCTTTGGATTCTGAAGTATGGAGAGGACTTTGCCAGAGTAAAAACAACGTCACTTAAGATTAATTGATGATTTCATTTAGAAAGCAAAGAGTTGCTTAGTAAGTTTCCATGCGATCACTGTAGATATACAGTGTTCAGATTTTTCTGTTGACTGTTCTGGGGAGAATTCTTTCTTAGCTTTCAAATAATTGTGAAAATTAGTACAAAAAGAGCAAATAAAGATTATTCTTCTTTCAAGTGAAGATTCACCTGATTAGATCTATGTTTCCCAGTCGTGTTTGAACTACTAATACCATAAGGGAACTTGTAGGATACACATCTCTCCATTACCATTCTGAGAACCCTGCTGTTGACAAGAAACAAACTGTGGAAGAATTCAAAGCATGCTTCACCCATTTGACAACCTACTTAAATCACAGACTTTATATGAGCTTGCAAAGTAAGCTTATTTACTCTTTTGGGGCTCAGAAAACCATAATTGCTTCATTTAGGTTTTCATTCAAATCCATGTGGAGTATTGATGTTTTTCAAGTGAATGGTTAGAGGAATATCCAATTCTACCACGGGAGTGATCACTTCCTATTCAGCAAGGCCTATGCAGTATTCAAACTGCTGTTTCACATGCACTATTTCAGTAGTCATAAAAAAACCACAAAAAGATATATGTTAAAATATATTATATGGAATAGAAGTTACTTATGCTCCATGTGGCTTATTCTGCTTTTCTGTCCACTCACTGTAGGATTCAAGAACACATTTGCTTCTAAAGATTTGTGCAAAGTGGAGAGGGACAGATGCAGAAGTCATAGGCAGGACTACTCAAAAGGTGCTGAAAATACACCTCTGTGAAACAGTAGGATCTATAAGAACAGTTTGGGTTTTGTTTCTTTTTTTCCTAAAACCTTTGTTTTTCATTCAGACACCAGTTGGCCTTGATCTTAAACTTGGAGATCCAGAGCAACCAGAACTTTGAGTTCCATACTTTCTTTCAGTTAGGAGCAAAATCTAGCAGTGGAGTTCAATATCTCAGAAGTGATCACAATTGCTTATAAACAATAGACAATGGGATAAGAATAACAGAGAAATAAAAAGAAGTTTATTATTATCATTTTGACTGCAGCTGAACCTTTCAGGGCACAGCCTGACACAAATACATCAAAATGAGTTTCCAAGTTGAAGACAAGCCTGCTCCAAAACTAAACACAATTTTTAGAAGGTGTCTGGAAATAAAATAGGCCAATTTAAGGTCCTCAGAAAGTCTTACCAGAGGGAAATCACCTGCTGGTGAGAGAAATGTAATTTCCTCCTTTTTTTTTTTTTTTTTTTTTCTGTACCTTTGCTGGCTGCTGGAGACTGATAAATCTGGATTCATGCACAAAATGCAGGGAAACTGAAGCAGACATGAAATATATCTAAGGACCTCAGCAGGGAGAGGTATGGCCCTTTTTTCCACCCACATTTTCCTGTGAGCTGGATCTAATTTGCTATTCACAGTTCACCCTTGAAGTTGGTTTAGAATGTTAGCTTTTCTTCCTTCCCTCTGAGTGTGTATAGCTCAGATTAGCTCAGATCACTCTTTCTCCTTTCAATGCCCAGCATGGTCAGTCTTTTTTTTTTTTTTTTTTAGGAAAAATCTTAACCTTTAATTCTTGGTGATGTGAAGAAAGCCAAGACTGATTGACTGGTTTTAATTCTTAAAGTGAATAATAAAAATGTTAATTGAATCATGATTTATTATAAAATGAACTCTCCCCTTGCTCTTTAATAAGGGAGAAACACCAAAGAAGTTTCAAACAGCAGATTGTTAAACCATTGAGGTTCTTTGTTTGTAAGGTCAAGTCAGCAGCTCTCCAGTGTTGACTATCTCATCGAGACAGCACTATAAATAAAAATGAAAACTATAAATACTGCATCTCCAACTTCTGCAGGAAGCCACAGCTGAATTAAGCTGATAGCTCTTCTTTATAAGACAAGAGAAGATGAGGAACACGTTCATATTTAAGGCATGTTGTATCTAGAGCTATTACTTAAAAATCTGGCATGATGCTAATACAGATGCTGTTATAGATTGTCTAGTACCCCTTATCTCAGGCAGGATGCATTATCATACCTATCAATCCTGAAACCACTTCATTGAAAATAGAGTTGTTTCTTGTTTTAGCTGATGTTCTAATGCAATAAATAGGTACTGAAGAAAGGATGTCTGTATGTACATGAGGAAGATCTTAACAGAAAAAGAAACAAACAAAGTATTATCAGTCAAGCTGATAAATACAAATGCAGAAAAAGATGAATTGTAATAAAGCAAAGAAATGTAATGGATTTTGGAAGTCCTTTATAATCTGATGTGCTGGCAGTGGCACCAAACATTCCTGATAGTCCTAAAAAGAAAAGAAAGTGCAGAGTAGGGAAAATTTTGCTGGTAGCATGCTTAACTCCTTAATGTACAACCACCAACATAACAAGGGACCACTCTATCTCCCATATGAAGCTGGCTAGCCAGCTGAAACAGTGAAAAAAAAAAAAGGATCTTTGTTTCCCCTTTCAAGAACATTGATCTGTCACGAATAGAATAAAACTGAGAAGCAAATAAGTTGATTAAAAAAACAATTATTGTGCACTTCTTTTGTAACAGGCAGAATAACCTTTACAGCATCCTATGATTCATTAGTGAATATGTCAAGAACCTGTAAATAACACTTGAAGCTTGCTTTTTGGTCTCTTAATTAAATGAACAGTGAAAGTCTTATCTCTTGAGACATATGCTGCTGCCCTGAATATTTTAAACACTATTTCACTTTAAACACGAAGTTGAATTAAACAAATAGTGGTATTCTTTTCAAACTTAAAACTACCAGATGGAACATCTTTAATATAACAAATTTCTTGATCTGATTTTTTGATCCATGCTTAAGGATCAGACCATTCTGTTTTTTACAGAACACAGGCTGTTTTATGCTAACAGATGCATACAAAATCCCATCCACAGTTGTTTAGTAGCTCCAGTTATACACTCAAATGAGCTTTTGGCCCTCTTGGAAATAATGAGGCTGCACTTACATTTTGATCTAAATTTCAACATCTCTTTTCCTCCAAAGAGAGGCTTATATGACAATGATGTAAGAGAAGTCCTTAGTTTTCTGTTTCTCTTACACACGGAGATCCTTATTTCTGCTGAAAAGTAGAGAAACCTCTTCAGCCATTGTCTAAACCAAAATTCATTTTATAATGAATTCTGTATTTCAGAAACATATCTGCCAAGGCTTGGAGAGAACAAGAAGAGATTTCAATGCCCTTAGACTCTATTCCCAGTTTGATTGTATAATGTAGTGAGGTGATGCTAAAGATCAGGCCTGAACAGAGAAGCAAACACTGCACAGTCACTTGTTCTTCAAGCAACTTCCATCAGCGACTATTTACCTACTATCAGTTGCAAAATATTCTTCTCTCCAGGATGAAGTTCCACTCTACTTTCCTACGTACAAGGCAGAGGAATTACTGGACACTTTGTAATCAATTATTGCACACTTTATTCAGTTTATAGTCACCCAAACGTGATTATTAGTCTGCAGGACTCCTCTAATATTTCCTAAAGAAGCTAATGACACTGTCACTTCTGACTTTCTTTTTCAGATCTATGGTGTGTTATTTAGTTTGAGTTCAGACAGCTACCATCAACTACTACTACTACTACTACTACTAATAATAAGGAAAGGCCAAATAGTAAAAAATTAAAAGGCATACAACAGTCTAACATGAAAATTCTAAGCCACAATTTTTCATAAAAGAGGAAAGAATATCATGATAGATCTTACAAAGACATTTTGAAGAGTGGGAGGTCATTGCACGCTGTGAAATAGTCTGATCTGTGCATACAGATAAACTATCCTTACCCAGTGAATTGGAAAAAACAGGAGAGCAGGCAATACTTGTTTGCCAAAATCTGAAATCTTAATTTCTTCTAACTTGAGAAATGTGCATAAAGTCTATTTGGAAAGAGCTTTACCTCCTGCAGGCTGAAGAATCGTGCAGCTGTTTGATTAGAAGTTGGTTCTTTTCATGGTACTTGTGCTTTGCAAGCATGATGGAGTGAATTTACACAATGCTTCTCAAAGTCAGAAAGCTTTGTTTCAGTTTTACAGCTTGCAGACAGAGCATAGAACTCTCAAGCTGAAGGGGGTGAGCTTTGAAAATTTGTCTTGTGCTGTCTAAAGGGTAAGACAAGACTTGGAGTTTTGGCATTTGTTAGCTAAAAAAATCCAATTCCATTTACCATGGAAAAGCAAAGGTCTGATCTGACATTAATGAATGACTTGAAACACACACAGTGCAGAAAACACAGTTTTAAAGATGTTCTGTTTTTTTAATAGCATTATGCTTTTTTGAAGACTTCCTATCATTTTTGCACTTAGGGAACAATCACCAGCACCAGTACTGCATTCACACAGAAATGAATCCCTATTTCTCCTTCCGAGGTGTGAAACAGGTCTCCACCAGTGCAGTTTCTGACCTATGAAATGCTGTGTGTAGGGCTGTGTCTCTGCACTTGAGAGATACATGGGCTATAGTACTTGGAATAATCCAAGTATTATTGACCAGTTTTCCCACAGGACAGTAGGTAAGCAGAAGTCAGGAAACTTGAGGATCTAGAGCCACAGTCAGTGAATTTACTATGGAAAATTGGACAAGAAATCTATGTATATAGTAGAAGGGAAAGGAAGTTAAATCCGGAATATGTTCAGCTTAAACCCCATTGTCACTTATTTTATCATCTGTGTTCACCATCACAAGATATGCACAAGTTTGTGTGGGCATCAATACCAAAGATTATAACAGATTTGGTTTATGATTTATGCTAGTATATATTACTTTTCTATTTATATTCTGATTTTCAGTGACTTAAATGAACCTTTGACTTCTTCACAGGTACATTTTATAAATTTATTTCATATCTGTTATTTGATTTTCATTGCTAATTCATTAACCTTGTTCATCTTGTCTATCTCAAATCATACCCACTGGAAATGTCTCTTTTTTCCATTTTTAATACTACCATCAGTGATTAGCAGTAGTGGGAAAAAAAACCCCCCACAAATGAATGTATCTTGTGATCTATATATAACTACGTATATTGCTGTCTCAGAGATGGGAACAGTGATGCATCCCCTGTGGTCATCAGCCTTCTTGTGACAGCTTTTGGAGCAGCAGAAGAGCTGTGGCTGCTTCTGAAGCTCTGGTTATTCCACAGCAGGTCAGAATTCATCTTTTGCTGAAGATCCCCACCCCCTGCCTGGAAAAGATGAAGCCTGTTGTTTTTTCTGGAAATACTGAGGCTTCTCTTCAGTACTGAGCCACTGTCTCATGCTGCTTCTCTTGCTGCCTGGCTGATCTTGAGCCTGGGATAATTGGGAGAGGGGTCACAGGCTTGCAGAGGAAAAGAAAATCTCTGTCTTTATGGTCCTAGATAAGCACTATCTGATGCCAAAGGAGTTCCTAAGCTGATGCATTACACGCTGTACCTAAACAGATATTACCATCACTGGGTCATTTCAACACTGCAGTCAGAACAGCACAGGAGCCAAAGAAGGAGCTATAAAGCATTTAAAGAACTTTCACCTGATGAGTATATCTGGCAATGACCACATTTCAACTCCAGGCACCTACATCTATAAAGGACAAGACAAGTTATAGGACAAGGATGCAAAAGAAAGTGAAGCAAGTGAAGCAAACCTAATTAGTAGTAATGGAATATTAAATCTATGATATGTCACTGACTCCTTGCATCCCTCCTAAAGGTGATAACCAGGGATTATTCTGGTTGTAGCATGTAATGTCTAGCCTATAGAACCTTTCTAAATCTGCAGTGCAATTAAATATATTTTATTAAGGTTATTAGTTATTAAATATATCAAATGCTGCAGTTACTTGAGAAAAAAAAAAAAAGGAAATACAGACAGGTTTTTCAGATAAAAATCTCAATTTTACCCTTCTTGTTTCCTTAAAAGACTGAAGTCAAAAGGACTGTTTTCTGGGATTTTTCCATTAAATTCTATGATGCCTTCAGACAGCACAGCTGCACTACCTTTGAAATGTGCTGCAATCATTATCAAAACACAAAGCTTTAAAAGACAGCAGTGATTTTCTTCCTGGGTGCATTATTCTGTGCAGTTTCCCCAATGACACCACCCGGAGTTCTGCTGTTAACACACCCCAGGGATGAGATGTCATCCAGAGGGACCTAGAGAAACTTGGGAAGGGGGCCTGTATCTGCCTCCTGGGATTCAGCAAGGGCAAAGGCAGGATCCTGCACCCAAGTCAGGGAAACCCTCAGTATCAGTGCAAGCTGGGAGACTATGAGATGGAGAGCAACATGTGGGGGTGCTGGTGGATGAAAAGCTGGACATGAGATGGCAATGTGCACACACAGCCCAGAAAGCCAACCATAATCTGGGCTGCAGCCAGAAGAGTGTGGCCAGCAGGTCCAGGGAGGGGATTCTCCCCCTCTGCTCCACTCTGGGCAGACCCCCCTTGGAGCTGCCTCCAGTGCTGGAGCCCCCAGCACATGAGAGATCTGGAGGTGCTGAAATGTGTCCATTAAGATTATTCTTAATAGTATGATAGTGTGACCAAAAAAGGGTTGCTATGGTTTTTTTCCAGCAGCTGCACCTCTGCATCAGTGTTAGAAGATCAAAACCAGCTTGTGCTACTTCTGATGGGGATGCTGTGAATTTTCTGCAATTCATATGGTGCTGTGTTTTGGCTTTTGAGTGGCTACCTAATGGGGTTAGCCCAGAACACTGATCAAAGTTTTAGGTGGTCATCTTGTTATAATTTAGTCAGTCCTGACAAGCACATTCAGAACTTCAACCATCACATGCTGAGCAAGAACTGAGACACAGACATTTGCAGATGCTAAGTATTTTTTTTTTTCACAAGAAAAATAAAGACAGAAGTATTGAACTATGAAGAAATGCAAGAAAAAAACCCTAGATTTCATGCTGTATTTTATAAATCCACCATGAGCTTCAGGCAAAATAAAGCATTCTTATGCTATTAGTGTGGTATTAGAAGGCTTGACAGTAAACTCACACAATATATGGAGTTTCTGTGCATAACACAGTCACAGTATTCACTGTGTTAACCAGTTTTCCAGAAAAAAAAAAAAATCTCCTTCTTCCAATAAGTACCAGCTCCAAAGCAAAATTACAACATTTTTTTCCCCTATAATATTAAGGTCTGTAAATAGTAAGCACTATGTCTTTGAAAAACCTTTCAGATAATATTGAATTGGAATAAGAAAAATAATTAATAGACTCCTGCTAACCTTAAGAATTCTTCTTCAGCAGAGGCGGTGTATTTAATCTGAGAGATATTTCTATAAAACACGATTTTGTTGTACAGGATAGCAGAGCTAAGTTTTAAAAAGTAACTCAGCTGGAAGAGCACCCTGAAAATCAGATTTTTGGACATTAATATAAACCAATCCTAAACTCTTGGAGCACAGCAGAAACTGTTTTCATGCATGCCTTCTGACATGGATCTGAAATGACCCTGGAGAAATACTTCAAGGCTAATAAAATAACACCTCCTTAACATCAAATTTTCGGCAGCTAAAGTCTCCCACTTTCATTTTACTTTTGTAAATCCAGATCAAAACTTCATTAACATGACGACACAAAATAGGAAGGGAAAACAAAATGCTCTATTACTGCTCCTTGTGATGTTGTTGTTGTCATAGGTGCAGGTGAAAGGGTGTTGTGGAGAAGAGGGGAGAAGTATTCCTTTTATATGTCAAAGATCACACAGATTTATTGTGTACAATATATATAAAAATATATTTTAAATATATATACATATATATACGTTTCATACAAATCAGGATTTTTGTACCATAAGTTGTACTAACTGTGTAAACAGGCTGAGGGAATTTTTCTGGAGCAAAATAAAACCTGAATTAAGAAATTCTCAGAAAAAACCCAAAGTATCATTATAATTTTATCATTTAATATATAATCTACTCTGAAACATTAACAATAAAGGAAGAAGAGGTCAAATAATTCTGTGTCTAAAATATGAATTTGTTTGCTTGTTTTAAAAGCACTTTCTTTATATCCAATATTCTGAAATCCAATTCTGAATATCCATATTCTGTAAACCAAGAGGTATGTATATCAGTGTATTAAGAACAGATACTCATGATTTGGTTAGGAAGGTGAGAAATTATTTTCCTTTCAAAGCTTGTTATGTGTTTTAATATAATTTCCATAATTCTTGACAGTTTTGTCCATATTCCAACACCTCCTGCTGCTGCTTGAGATAAAGGGAAGCTTCCAGCTCTATTTTTCCTTTATTTAAATGAAACACAAAACAAACCCGACCTCCTCTGTGAGGAAAGACAGAAAATGAACCCCTCCTTTCTAAGAAGTCATCTGTCTTCTGCTATAATTTGGCATTCAAATTCAAGGTAATTGAACTTACTTGTTTTCCATAAGCCAAGAAAATATTTTTATGTACATTTCATAATGTGTGACATAAAATCCTTTGTACTCTTTTAACTGTAACTTCAGACAACTTCTATTCCAGCATTTTATTTTTTGTTATATTGTATTCTATTAGGTCCTGTAAGAAATCATGAAACTTTAATTGTTTAAAACTGTTATTATATGAAGTTCCTTAAGGTATTTTTGTATATGCAGCTTGAGAGATAGATCATGGGATACAATCACCAGCAACTTAGCTATTGAATCGTATCTCTGATATTCCAGAGGGACCTGAACAGGCTGCAGAGGTGGGTCCAGGGGAGCCTCCTGAGGATCAACAAGAGCAAGTGCAGGGTTCTGCCCCTGGAACAATCCCCACTGTCCATCCAGGCTGGGGGATGAGGGGACAGAGCAGCCCTGCAGAAAAGGATTTAGGGGTGCTGAGAGAGGAGCAGCTGCCATGAGCAGCCAGGGTGTGCTGGAGCCCACCAGCCAATCCATCCTGGGCTGCAGTAGGAGCAGTGTGGGCAGCAGATGGAGAGAGGGGATTCTGCTGGCTCTGCTCTGCTTGGAGCAGAGCTCCCCTGGAGCCCTGTGTCCAGCTCTGGAGCCCTCAGCACCGGAGGGACATGGAGCTGATGGAGCGGGGCCAGAGGACGCCACAGAGATGCTCAGGGGGCTAGAACAGCTCTGCTCCCAGGACAGGCTGAGGGAGCTGGGATTGTCCAGCCTGGAGAAGAGAAGGCTCCAGGAGACCTTAGAGCACCTGCCAGGGCCTGAAGGGAGCTGATCCAAAGCCTGGAGAGGGGCTGTTTCCAAAGGCCTGCAGTGAAAGGCCACGGGGCCATGGCTGAAATGAGAAAGGAGTGGATGGAGATGAGAACTAAGGCAGAAGTTCTTTCCCAGCAGAGGGGTGGCCACTGGAGCAGGTTGCCCAGGGAGGTGGAGAAGGCCCCATCCCTGGAGACATTCCGTGTGGGGCTTGAGGAGGCTGTGAGCACCCTGCTCTAATTGCAGATGTCCCTGCTCTCAGCAGGGGTTGGACTGGATGAGCTCTGGAGCTCCCTTCCAGCCCAGATGCTTCTATCATTTCTACGATACCCTAGTTGGTACTAAACAACTGAACTTGAACAACTCAGACATGACTCAAGCCAACAGGTACCAGTGTTATAGAGATCATGAAGAACACACAGTTCTTTTCAGGTGATTAAAAAACAATACATTATTCAGGTATGTTCAGGACTGTTCTGGGTTTTTTTAGAAGAATCTGGAAAACTAACTGTATGTAGTTCAATGAACCAGAAACGTGCAATGCCAAAAGCTGAACATGTTGCTGTCCATTACAATTTGAAACTACATTAAAATCAGCCTCAAACTTCCCTTCACATACCCTTTCCAGTACTTAACCTGGAAATTGCTAATGGTAGTAGTAGCAACAGTGGTCTGACAGTTTGGAACTTGTGTAAATGCTTCTCTCTGTCAGAAACAAAACTCTGAGTAAGGGCTGCGAATAACAGAACAAAAGAACAACAAAAAAACCCCCACAAAATCATACTCTAGATAGACTCAGTTTAGTTTTGATGGATATAGTGGCAAGGATTTTAAAAGCCTACAATCACAGGTGTGCTATAGAAAATAAAAGCTAAGAATTTATGCTATCGGCCTTGATCTGAAGTTGATTTTTCACTTAAGAGTTTACTCTCATTCCACTTAAACAGTAAGTAACTGATAGCTTGAAGGAAATAAGAAATTATTGGGGTTTTTTTTCACTGTCAAGGCAAGAATGGCATCTGTTTTTATTTTTCATGACAAGCTGTATTGCTCCTCCTGAAACAGCAAAAATTGAAATAATCAATCAGTCTCATCTTTGCTTAAAAGTGAGCTTTGATCTATGTAAATGGGATTTTTTTACCTTTACACAGGTAAAGCTTTGATATAAAACCACTTGGTTGGAATATAACAATTATAGTAATAATTAAGCCTTGAGCCCAGCAAACCTCCTAATCTGTATTTATTTCTGGGTAACTCCCTGGGTTAATCTTGTTCGACTCCAGAGGTAGCTCAAAACAAAGAAACTCTTATTCAGCTAGAATATTCATCTCCTGTAGGAAAGCAGAGAGATTTTTCATGAACAGTGACAATAAGCCAAAAATCACTGCCTGTTGCACTTTGCATTGAACACTTCCCATCAGTCTCTGTCATGTCTCACTAGTGCCATGTGTACTTCTCCTCTTTTTCATCAACCAGCTCACCTATGGTGGGCTTTGTCAATAATCTGATTTTCTCCTGGAAGAGAAGCAAGAGTGTAGATACAGACAGTCCAACTGGCAGTTTAACTCACTCTTGAATCAGTGATGGAAAGGAGAATCAGATCTGTGAACAGTGATGGACATTTGGGAACAATGGCAACATCTATTGAAGTTATTTCCGACTTTGGAGTATAAAGCTTTATCCAGGTATATGCTGGCATTCATATATCCTGACAAATCACATTTTAAAGGAGACTATTTTGCTAATAAAAGAAAATATTCCAAGGTTATTTCCTTAGAGTCTTCTCATGTGGAAAGAGAACTATACCTTCCCTAAGTTTCCTTTAATTGTTTTCACTGAAAATTTCACAGTGGAGTATGATATCAAATTTCTCTGTCTTATTACTACTTATCACCATAAGGCTTCACTAAATCATTCTAAAGGAGCCTAGAATCTCAAAATGCCTTTAACACAATTTTTGCTGGGAATCATTGAATGATTTGGCTGGAAGAGACCTTTAAGATTATCAAGTCCAGCCATTAACCCTACACTTCCAGGGTCTCTAAACCATGTCCCCCAGCACCACATCTATGTGATTCTTAATAGAATCCCCCAGGGATGGGAACTCCACCACCTCCCTGGGCAGCCCATTCCAATGCCTAACCACCCTCTCTGTAAAGAAATTCTTC